>VSMD01035432.1:0-16132 GCA_008750895.1 Mirza zaza
TCCTGGGCTCAAGCAATCCTGCTGCCTCAGCCTCCCAAGTAGCTGGGACTACAGGCATGTGCCACCATGCCCGGCTAATTTTTTCTATATATATATTAGTTGGCCAATTAATTTCTTTCTATTTATAGTAGAGATGGGGTCTCGCTCTTGCTCAGGCTGGTCTCGAACTCCTGAGCTCAAATGATCCGCCCACCTCGGCCTCCCAGAGAGCTAGGATTACAGGCTTGAGCCACCGTGCCCGGCCAAGAAATACCTTTTATAAGGGGTTTTCTATAAGCTTTTTTATAAGCTTTTTCTATAAGCTATAAAACCATGATATTATTCAAAAAAAAAAAAAAGAAGGGCTCATGGGGTTGCTGTAACATTTACTCACATGTTCAACACTAACAAACAAGCCCTACGGAACTGGCATCATTCCTTATTAGGTTCAGAAAGTATATTTTTATTAATAAGCTGACTAGTAGACAGGGAGTTGGCATTGTTTTTTAAAGTCAGTTCTAAATCAGCAAGACCATTATTTACTTCTGAAACAATTCTTGGTATTACAGAAGTTGATGATTAACCACGTTTACCCCTGAAAAACAAATCTAACCAGAGAACTGCAGTTTAAAGCAGACTATTTCTTCATTCAAATGGAAGAAAAAATAATAAAACATTTTTCCCAATAGTTTAATTACTGTACTAAGAAAACTCAAAAATCCATTTCAATGTCAAAAGATGCAAAAGATGTATTTTTTCTTGCTCATTAAAAATGGCCCATTAGTTTAATATATCATTATTTCTCAACAACAACAACAAAAAAACTTTTCTAGCAAGCAATTACAGTAAGTTTCTGATCAGATCAGGTTAAAACTCATCTTCAAAGATAATAAAAGAACAATTTCTGTAAGCCCATATTTCTGTTACTTCCCTGTATGGGTAAATGTTGAGTGAAATATTTGGATAGAAAGCTTTAACAAATTTCTAGACAGAACTGTACCTCAGAATAGAAAGTAATAGCTAACATTCCTTACCTCTGGCTAAGCACAAAACTGGTATTCCTGCCTCTACACAGTCAAGAGTTCAATTGCGATGACAAAGGCTTTTACTGAAAAAACATCCACCTTAAATTCTCCAGACATTAAAGATTATAATAACTATATAGCTACAGGTACTCTATATTTGTTACAGAAGAGAAGTAAATTTCTAGATAAAGCATATTAAAAACAAACATTTTCAAAGCAATATAGCTGAGTCAGTTTGGAAAAAATAATCATTAGCAACTTACTTTGTCAACAGGACTTGGTAATGGAGCATGGATGACACTGAAAAGTAAAATTTAGAATTTTTATCTAATATCCTGACAAGAGAGGAAACATAGTATGAAAGTACCAGAATATCTTAAACCACAAAGTTGATAATTTGCCTTCAAATAATTAGAAAGAATGTGAAAATGTTTTCAATCCTTTATAAATGTATAAACTTCTTAGAAAAAAAACTAATAAATACATAATCCTACCTTTTACATACATATATATATATATATATATATTTTTTTTTTTTTGGGAGACAGAGTCTCACTTCATTGCCCAGGCTAGAGTGAGTGCCATGGCGTCAGCCTAGCTCACAGCAACCTCAAACTCCTGGGCTCAAGCAATCCTGCTGCCTCAGCCTCCCAAGTAGCTGGGACTACAGGCATGCGCCACCATGCCCGGCTAATTTTTTTCTCTATATATTAGTTGGCCAATTAATTTCTTTCTATTTATAGTAGAGATGGGGTCTCGCTCTTGCTCAGGCTGGTCTTGAACTCCTGAGCTCAAACGATCCGCCCACCTCGGCCTCCCAGAGAGCTAGGATTACAGGCGTGAGCCACCGCGCCCGGCCTACTAATATATTTTTAAAAGCAAATTCCAAATCCAAAATGTATTAAATGTCTTTTGAGGACCCACTACTTACTGAAGGCTGTTATAAGAATTTCTACACAGAAAACCAGCACTCTTTAAATTATCTGTTTTCAATTTTGGAATGTGTAAATTAAGGTTCCTTTAAAATAAAACATTCCTATACAGAAAGTCTTAAAAAGCAAAGGTCTACTGGAAATTAAGGCTTTATTTGGAAACTTGTTCCAGTGAAGAACTTTAATCAAAACAGTAATACTACTCTTCTCCACTAAGCCGCCTCAGAAACTGAAAGCTTAGATGTACACATGAATGAAACTAAACTCAGTATATATCACTTTAAAACAAAACATTAAATAGACATTAATTGGTACTAATTGCTTTTATGGCCTGATAAAATACTACTGACAGAAAGGTAGTATAGTAGTTTAGCATGGAGGCTGAGATACTATACTGACTGGGTCCAAATCTCAGCTCTACTTAGCAGCTGAAATGCAAATTGCTTAATCAATATAGGTCTCAAGCTTCCTCGTTCATAAAATAAAGATCATCATAAAACCAATCCCACAGCTATTGTGAGTAGTGAATGTGTTAATATAAATAAAGAGCTTCAAACAGTGCCTAAGACATAGGAAGCACTAGATCACTAGTACCACTCTCTCGTGGGTATACGGCGCTAAGGAGCCAAAGTCCCTATTTTACAATGCCCTGTAAGATACTGTTAGCAAAAGGGACACAGAGCAACGCTACCACCCATGTCCCCTATCAGTTGCTTATCACTCTACATCTTAAAGGCCACTCTAGTGATGGCCAGCTTGAAGGCTGACTGGGTGAAGTTCCTAGATTCAACTGGTTAATCATGTGTAAACTACTTGGGAAACTCATTAGGCATGACTTAAAAATAGGAATAATTCCGATCGCACACTAATAACTGCAAACATCCTAAGAATAGTCCTAATTCAACTAGTCACAAATACACTAAAATGCTTAATAAAATAGAATATTAAGTACCAGTTCTCATCTTACTTCTGATCACCCATGATATCCTGTATAGACTTCACTAAGCCTATAGAACTCTTTACTATACTTTTTTGATTACATGTCTGTGTTCTTAAGAAGTATGATCAATTCATCTCTGCATCCCCAGAGCTTATCACAAGGCCCTAACAAAGCTGGTACCTAATGAAAGTTCTTTAAAAATTATATAGAAACTATAATGTAAACAAGTAAAACAAGTGGGTATTTTATAATTCTTTGTTTTCTGGTCTTTTCTATCTGGTGATGCCGATCATGGTGTTATTAAAAGGGTCTAGTGATACAACTTTAGTTTTTCTTTTCTACTCCATAAAACTGAAATAGACATTTTAAACATATGTTTATTCTTCTTGACTATGTAAGCAATATATATTGATTATGGAAAATATGTGAAGTAAAGCATGAGGAAATAAATACAAATTACCCAATGTCAGCACCCAAAGAGAACTATTTTGGGCATATATCCTTTTCTTTTTTTTTTTTGAGACAGAGTCTCCCTTTGTTGCCCAGGCTAGAGTGAGTGCCATGGCGTCAGCCTAGCTCACGGCAACCTCAATCTCCTGGGCTCAAGCAATCCTGCTGCCTCAGCCTCCCAAGTAGCTGGGACTACAGGCATGCGCCACCATGCCCAGCTAATTTTTTGTATATATATTAGTTGGCCAATTAATTTCTTTGTATTTATAATAGAGATGGGGTCTTGCTCTTGCTCAGGCTGGTTTCGAACTCCTGACCTCAAGCAATCCTCTCGCCTAGGCCTCCCAGAGTGCTAGGATTACAGGAGTGAGCCACTGTGCTGGCCTGGACATACATACTTTTCTCTGAAGATAATACGCATATAAGGACATGAACTTAAGAAAGTCTAAATGGAAACAAAAGGTACCAATGGATTGTTCTTAAAAATCCAGTTTTCTTAGTGACCTCAACACAAAGTCTTCTGTTCACATGAAAATCTGATTAACAAACAAAAGGCTAAAATAAAAATCCAGCAATTCAGGCCGGGCGCGGTGGCTCACGCCTTTAATCCTAGCACTCTGGGAGGTTGTAGTGGGCGGATTGCTCGAGGTCAAGAGTTTGAAACCAGCCTAAGCAAGAGCGAGACCCCATCTCTACTATAAATAGAAAGAAATTAATTGGCCAACTAATAAATATAGAAAAAATTAGCTGGGCATGGTGGCGCATGCCTGTAGTCCCAGCTACTCGGGAGGCTGAGGCAGCAGGATTGCTTGAGCCCAGGAGTTTGAGGTTGCCGTGAGCTAGGCTGATGCCACAGCACTCACTGTAACTTGGGCAACAAAGCTAGACTGTGTCTCAAAAACAAAATAAAAAAATAAAAAATCCTGCAATTCATTCCATAAGTGATATATATTTATATTTTACAAAAACTACTTTGGATATAGGTACATTTTGTTTGAATGGAAAAACTTAATGTGCATATAAAAACCAGAACAAAGGAAGGTAGGAAATGAAAACAGTGTTCAGGCTTAGGGTGGTGGGATTATAGGCAATTTCTCTCTGTTTCTTCTCATCAGAAAATTATTTGTGCAATATAATAAAAATTAAGAAAGAAAAAGAATTAGCTTTTTGAGAACTACTTATTAAAGTTTTTTGGTTTTTTTTTGAGACAGGGTCTTGCACAGTCTCCCAGGCTAGAGTACATACAGTGGCATCATCATAGCTCACTGTAACCTCAAACTCCTGGGCTCAAGCAATCTTCCTGCCTCAGCCTCCCAAGTATCTGGAACTATACCACCATGCCTGGCTAATTTTTTTTTTTTTTTTTTTTTTAACAAACAGGGTCTCACTCTTGCTCAGGCCAGTCTCTAACTCCTGGCCTCAAGCAATCCTCTGAAAGTGCTAGGTACAGGCATGAGCCATTGCACCAGGCCCTTATAAAAGATCTTAAAAGCACTAAATGCTATGTACACAGTGGACCTTAAACTCGTAGGCATTCTGGCATACTCAAAACATCTTAATTGCTTTTAAAAAATTAGATTACAATAACAGAAACGGCTAATGTTTATTGTGTGTTTATTATTATATATGCTATGCTCGGTAAATACATAATCTTATTTAATCCTCATAAAATTCCTGCTCAACAGGTACTAGATCATCCTCATATTTCTTTTTTTTTTGTTTGTTTTTCTTTTTTTGAGACAGAGTCTCGCTTTGTTGCCCAGGCTAGAGTGAGTGCCGTGGCGTCAGCCTAGCTCACAGCAACCTCAAACTCCTGAGCTCGAGCAATCCTGCTGCCTCAGCCTCCCGAGTAGCTGGGACTACAGGCATGCGCCACCATGCCGGGCTAATTTTTTTTTTTATATATATATATTAGTTGGCCAATTAATTTCTTTGTATTTTTATAGTAGAGATGGGGTCTCGCTCAGGCTGGTTTTGAACTCTTGACCTTGAGCAATCTGCCCGCCTCGGCCTCCCAGAGTGCTAGGATTACAGGCGTGAGCCACCGCGCCCGGCCCCATCCTCATATTTCAGATGAGAAACATGTAGCCTGATCAAGTCGCAGTACAAGTGGAGTCAGGTTTGAAACTGGACTATCCACTTCTAAAGACCATTATGATCTTCTAGCTCTAGAGAATTACCTGTTCAAAATTCATCTTCTCCAGAAAGTTATCACATTATGTACAATAAAACTGGCAGTGAAAATTTAAATAATGCTGGCCGGGCGTGGTGGCTCACGCCTGTAATCCTAGCACTATGGGAGGCCAAGGTGGGTGGATTGCTCGAGGTCAGGAGTTCAAAACCAGCCGGAGCAAGAGACCCCGTCTCTACTATAAATAGAAAGAAATTAATTGACCAACTAATATATATACAAAAAATTAGCGAGGCATGGTGGCTCATGCCTGTAGTCCCAGCTACTCGGGAGGCTGAGGCAGGAGGATCGCTTGAGCCCAGGAGTTTGAGGTTGCTGTGAGCTAGGCTGATGCCACAGCACTCACTCTAGCCTGGGCAACAAAGCGAGACCCTGTCTCAAAAAAGAAAAGAAAAGAAATTTAAATAATGCTAATATTTAACCACATAAGAAAAATCAAACAATGAGAAGGAAATAAGGCAAAGATTAAAAGAATTAGGGAAGCAAGAGGTAGAGGGAAACAATTCATTGAAATAGACTGAAAAAATTCGCATGCTTGACTAGATGGAACGTGAGAACACAGATGATACATTATGCAACTGTTCAAAGCTTTTAACTGCATGAAAGAAAAATCTTATTATCAAATATAACCATCAAAGTCTTTAAGAAGCAATATATCATTAGCTAATTAATAGTTACTCTTATTTCTAAAACTTTAACTCTTAACTCATAAAAGCTAAGTTACATTAAAGTTCCTAAAGTTTATTGCAATTTTAATAATTAAGCTATAATTTAAAATAGGAAACAGATTAATGTTTTAAATTTAAAAAGTTTTAAAATTTCTGCTTTGTTTCAGATATGCTTAAAATTTAAAAAAAACCTGGTGGCTTCATATGGAAGCATAAAATATATGATTCTAATGAAAGCATAGACTATTACAGTGAGGGAAGGCCTTTCTCTGCTTAATCCTTCCTTCTTTTTTCCTACTCATTTCTCTACTTTTCCTTCAATTTATTACTTCTCTCAACTTCCCACCCTCAAATCATTGTCTCTGTTTCTGAAAAACAGAAAATGTTATGCTGGATGTAGAAACAAGATTCTAGCATATTCATGGTTTTCCCCCAAAATAAAAAAGAAGTTTAAAGATTGTTAACTCCCTTCAACAGTTGATGACCTCTGAAATGTACAAGATCAAAATGTACTTGTGTTTACGTTTTAAAATCTATATTTTATGAGTAATTTTTCCCTTTCAAGTGTCTACCTCTAAGTGACCTTTATATTGGTTAATACAAAAAATAAATATGACATTGAAAAAAAAGCCTCAAAAAAACTCCCACCAAAATAAGCTACTAACTATACTGACATCCTCAAGGTCCTATAAGATTGTAACACTAGCATTAACTTCAGAGGCAATCATAGTCTCAGAAGTCCTATATGCAAGTAAAAAAGAATGGATTTATCACTTACCAATAACTTAGTATGTCAAACATTGTGAAAAACAACTAATCATCCACCAAAATGTAAACTATAAAGTTAAATTAGGAAACAAAATAACCTCTGTCTCTGATACATTATTATCTCCTAGAATTGCAACTAATGTGAAAAGCAATTTAAACTGAAGTATGTTCCATTCCAAAAAGTACTAACAAAATAACCTCTGCCTCTGATACATTACTATCTACTAGAATTGCAACTAATGTGAAAAGCAATTTAAACTGAAGTGTATTCTATTTCAAAAAGCACATCAATTTTCTAACATCATTAAAATAATCCTGAAGTACTATATGAACAGTATACTATCATCTAGAAAATTATTAACCAAAGTAATTAATCCAAAAACTTCACAGCACTAAATTATACTCACTCTGAGCGGAGCCGGGCTTCCATACCATCTGGTAGAAAAAGTTTTATTGTGGAAACAATACACCCATGGGTAACTGCTTAAAACAAACAAATAACATGAATAAAATAATTGTTTAAAAATATAAAACGTCCTACCTCTAGTGTCTAAACACATATATTATTCTTAAAAGTAAAAACTTAAAAGTAAAAAAAAAATAAACCTGGTACTTTAATTACAATATTCATTACCCTGAAGAAACTTATCCTTGTCTACAATGAATCACAACTGCAAGATAGAATTACAGATAGAAGTGTTTTGAAAGGTAGCCTAACCTCCAATTCTATAAGTCAATCAATAAAAGGTCAGTTGAATATATGGAAATACAATTGAGGGAGGAAAATGTACTTTCTCCCTATCTGCTAGCATTAAACTTAACTGTGGCTAGTTCCAAATTTAAAATATAGCTCTTATTCTGAATTCTCCTGTACCCAACCTATTATACTCCTAACCACACCTCACAAAACTCAAGTTCTGCATAATACGGTTTAGAATATGCCATTCAATCCCCTCATTTGATGGGTAAGAAAACCAAGACCTCAGAGAAGTGAAACTGCCTCCACAACTCGTTATTATCAGAGTTGTTTGCTAGTACCCGAGGTTCCCATCTCAATATTAAAAATTTTTGTTTTTTCTTTTTTTCTTTTTTAAATCAGCTGACTTAAAGATCCAATGTTTTGTTTCCTTGATGGCTGTTTCTTCCTTCCTCATAAAAACATATTTTTATGACATCACACTAGTCACTTTGTAAACAACTTCTTAGCATTGCTTACTTACTCCTTTTCCTACGAGGATTTCAAGAGACAAAATCCCCCAAAGCAGCACCTGCACAGAGCTTCTCTGGCTTTGGGTTTTATAGAAAAAAAATTTTGTTTTCTGGCATAAAGGTCAATGAATTTTTATTTCTCCATTCTTCAGATACTGTATTATGCCTTCCGGAGTTCAAAGAACTAATTTATTTAGCTTACCAAACTGATTTAAAAGCTAATTTAGGCTAATGAAATATACTATATCATGACTAGAGGAGTGGTGGTTACTAGACTACACACATTTGTCAAAACTCACTGAACTGTAGAGGTAAAATTGGTGTTGTAGGTAAATTACACCTTAATAAATAGATTTTTAAAAATAGAGCTACTGGGCCAGGCGTGGTGGCTCACGCCTCTAATCCTAGAACTCCGGGAGGCCGAGGCGGGCGGATTGCTCGTTGCCAGGAGTTTGAAACCAGCCTGAACGAGACCCCATCTCTACCAAAAATAGAAAGAAATTAATTGGCCAACTAATATATATATAGAAAAAATTAGGCGGGCATGGTGGTGCATGCCTGTAGTCCCAGCTACTCCGGAGGCTGAGGCAGGGGGATTGCTTGAGCCCAGGAGTTTGAGGTTGCTGTGAGCTAGGCTGACGCCATGGCACTCACTCTAGCCTGGGCAACAAAGTGAGACTGTGTCTCAAAAAAAATAAAATAAAATAAAAAAAGATGATATTATAAACATGAAGTAATGTGACTGTCATCTGCAAATGTGCATTAAACTTAAAGAATTTTGCATATTTATTCAATATTGATTTTTGTTAACAATTTAATTGATTATATGAAAAGTGCTATCACAAATGAAGAACCATCTACTGGACAGTCTTCTAAACTCTCTGCCTAGCACGGCAATCATAGCCATGAATCACTGGGTTCTTTCTTTCCTTTCTGGTCTCATCCTCTATGTATCCTATACAAAGTCAAGTTACCTGCAAACTCCAAACAGCTCACCTTTCACAACGCCATGCCTTTTACACAAGCTGTCCCTTCTGTCAGTGATGTCCTCTATCCCTTGCCTGTACAAGCAAACTACTTATCCTCAAGGCTCAGACTGCCTAATTCCTTTACCAAAGCTCGATATCTGAGTTAAATGTCCCAGAGCCTCCTGTATCTACTTCTTATAACATTAAGCGTACTGCATTGTGAATGTTTAACATTTACACAACTGTTTTCTCACCAATTAGATTTAACTCTTTGAGGGCAACAAGGATTGTTTGCGTCTCACTTTTTAAAGCTGTATATGTAGCAGTCATCTGGTATATAGCAGGCATTTAACAAATGCTTACTGAATATGTTGAAGAACATGTCTGCCTAATATTTTACAGCTTCCATTATTCAAGGGTAAAGATATTTCTTATTTGAAGACAACAGGGTTCATCTCCATTTGCAGGAACTACCTTGCCTGCTCCTCTCCCTGGCAGAAGACAGGGAAGAGATGGATTTATCCCAGCTCTATGGCTCCTCCACAGATCTACTACAAACAGCCTAAAATAAATAAAAGAGCACAATACAATATGAAGATCCAGCAATACCTACACTTTACCAATATATTTAAATTGGTAATAAAGTTGTTTTTTAAAAAAGAAAAATAGAACAAGTTACAGAATAAAACTGTAGTGTCAGAGCTAACAACCCATGATATATTACATCAGGAAATGTGCTGCTCATATATACCACCCTGAAGTTCAGCACATGGACTGATGTACAAATCTATAAAGCGAATCAAGAGCTAGTACTGCTGAGCAATACAGTGCTGCTGCAATGCTGAAGGCAGTTTTTTTTTTTTAAAAGACCATCTCTGACTAAGCTGACAACTTAGTCCAGCCAACCCTGCCTTTGAATTAGAAAATTTCAAAGGCAGGGTTGGCTGGACTAAGTTGTCAGCTTAGTCAGAGAGAAACACAGATGCATTGAAATGTTAGTTATCTTTTTGATTTGCAACAGGCAAGTATTTAAAGCAACTCAGCGAAAATGTTTTGTTCTATTACTTATATTAATCAACTACACACAGCAGTATTTCCCAAAACAGAGTGCTAGCAAGTGT
This sequence comes from Mirza zaza, assembly GCA_008750895.1. Taxonomy (NCBI): domain Eukaryota; kingdom Metazoa; phylum Chordata; class Mammalia; order Primates; family Cheirogaleidae; genus Mirza; species Mirza zaza. Next base: position 10,252 of record VSMD01035432.1, read on the forward strand.
TAACAAAAAAGGACTTGAGGGTCAGATGAATTCGGGAAATATTCTGGTTAAAAGAAATTTAAAGAGTTTGGGGATTTGTTTTGTTTTGGTTTTTAGCCATGGGCTTTCTCAGAGCCTAAATGGCTTTTGCCCATTATGAAGCTCTAAAAGTAACATGCATTTTCCAAACTTATTTGATCTTTGAGCTTCCTCCCAACCTCCTTATAGGAACACTTACATAGGAACTGACATTATGATGAAAGTACTATGGAAAATACTGCTTTAAAGCAGTCTATGAAGAACTATCAAAACAAATTTTGCTCTCAAATACTGCCCAGAAATATTATTGTGTTCCAAGAGTCAAAGAAAATATTAATTGTAAAACACAATCTAAACAGCTTCTTGGAAAGGGTAAGGGAACCATGGAAACATTGTCACATTAAATATACACGTGTATTATAAGCCACATGCAAATTTCAGAAACATTAAAACATGAAAACCAGGTGTCTGAATTGAGGAAACAAGGTAGAAGAAAATCTGCAATTACCTGCTATAGCTATGAGTCTATTAAAAATCAGGGTGAAATGGGACTGCAAACTAGTTCAACCTCTGTGGAAAGCCATATGGAGATACCTCAAAGCGATACAAGTAGATCTATCATTTGATCCAGCAATTACACTAGTGGGCATCTACCCAAAAGATCAAAAGTCACTTTATGAAAAAGACACCTGCACATGAATGTTTACAGCAGCACAGTTCACAATTGCAAAGCTGTGGAAAACAACCCAAGTGCCCATCAATTCATGAGTGGATTAATAAAATGTGGTGTACGTATACCATGGAGTACTATTCAGCTTTAAGAAACAATGGTGATATAGCACCTCTTGTATTTTCCTGGATAGAGCTAGAACCCATTCTACTAAGTGAAGTAACTCAAGAATGGAAAAACAAGGATTACATGTACTCACCAGCAAATTGGTATTAACGGATCAACACTATAGGAGTAACATTTATTGGGTGTCAGGAGGGTGGGAGGGGGGAGGAGGGGATGGGTATATACAAACGCAATGAGTGAGATGTGCAATGTTTAGGGGATGGACATGCTTGAAGCTCTTACTTGAGGGTGGAGGGGGGCATGGGCAATATATGTAACCTTAACACTTGTACCCCCATAATACACTAAAAAAAAAAATCAGGGTGAAGACTACACAAGCTTACTGCCATTTGTCTGTTTTTTCCTCTATAATCTTTAAAGACCATTTATTTTGCTTTTGAGTTAGTATATTTACTTTGTGGTATGCACTCAGCCTTTATTATTGCCTCTTCACACAAATACCACATGTTCACTTTGATAAGTTTAAAACCTGTTTCAGGACCCGGACTGGAAGTCTGAAACTTTTGAGGTATGTTGTAGTTTGGTTCTATCTCCATTTCTACAATCAGTACAAAGGTCAATACTATTCTACACTTAAGAGTATTTGAAGAATCTCTTGAAATGACTGGCAGGAATAGGAAGGACAACGAATAAAACCCTAAAAACCGAAGAAATATTTTAAAAACCAAGACCAAAATGAGAAGTATTACTATTTCTAGACTGGAGAATGATTTTTTTTAATTGCTTATTTTTTTGTAGTTTATTTGCTTATTTATTTTTTTGAGACAGAGTCTCACTCTGTTGCCCCAGCTAGAGTGCCGTGGTGTCAGCCTACCTCACAGCAACCTCAAACTCCTGGGCTCAAGCAATCCTTCTGCCTCAGTCCCAGAGTAGCTGGGACTACAGGCATGTGCCACCATGCCCGGCTAATTTTTTCTATTTATATTTTTAGTTGGCCCATTAACTTATTTCTATTTTTAGTAGAGACGGGGTCTCCCTCTTGATCAGCCTGGTTTCAAAGTCCTGACCTTGAGTGATCCTCCCCCCTCGGCCTCCCAGAGTGCTAGGATTACAGGCGGGAGCCAACGTGCCCAGCTTAAAATTGCTTTTTGACTGTAGTCTAAGGTACAGGTTGAGAAGGCTTTATCCAAAACTCTGAAATACTCCAAAATTCAAAACTTTCTGAGTCCATACATGACACCAACAAGTGGAAAGTGCTTCTGGTCCCAAGCATTTTGGATAAAAGATAAAATAGTCAAAAAAACTTTCAATCCCCAATTTTCTGCTTCATAAAGCTTCTAATTCTTAGGGCTTCTTTTTTTAAGTTAGAAAAGAAGCAGGGAAAGTTAGCTGAATAGACAAGTACTCTCTTAATTCTGATTTTTAAAAAGTTGCTATTCTTGGCCAGGCGCGGTAGGTCACGCCTGTAACCCTAGCACTCTGGGAGGCTGAGACAGGAGGATCGCTCTAGGTAAGGAGTTCTAAACCAGCCTAAGCAAGAGCGAGACCTCGTCGCTACTAAAAATAGAAATTAATTGGCCAACTAAAAATATATATAAAAAATAAAAAAATAAAAGTTGCTATTCTTTCATTCAGTCCTCATTTGTGAGCTGTAATTCAGTTATCAAAAAACTTTCCTTCTTCAACTATGTGTTTACCTCAGATGTAATTCTTACAAGAAAGGCAGGATAAATATTCCTTCTCTTTATTTACTTACATGTTTCAGAATGATAAATTTGTTTCCTAAGTTCTTCCACAAGTAATCCAATCGTTTTTCCTTTTTAGTATGACTGTAAGCTCATGGATTTGAACATATTTGATATATTTCAATCCACTGTTACTATGATTTAATGTTCAAACTGTCCATCTTTGATCAGCAGGAACTCATTAACGTTAACTTCTATGAGTTCTTTTGACAGAATGCCAGCAGCCTTAGATAGCTTCACTGTTTTCAGATATAACGAAATCTTCTAATTTGTACATTTGTACAATTTGTACATTTATTGCCCTAGCCTCAATGTCAACTATTTCTCTAAGAGTCTTGTTTCTACCTATTTATTTAGTGGGAAGAACTCTTTCTCTAGGTGTGTGGATTCACTTACTATTTTATGTCTCTAGCATACTATGCAGTGATATTGCTCACTGGCTTATTTCTTAACTCGCACATGAGTAGTAGTGGTTCTCTGGGTTTACCTGCTTGCTCAAAAAATACTAAGAACCTTCTGGTTATAAGCAATATGCTAAGAATAATGGGGAAAACCAACATGATTATGACTGGGTCCCTGTCTCTGAAGAGATTTCAATGTAGAGAGGACAAACCAGAAACACCTAACATAACAATAAAGGGCAAAAAAGACAAAAAAACCACGGGGGTGAAAAACAAATACTACAAGAAGTACAAAAAACTACTACAGGAATTTGGAATGGGAAAAGGCAGGAGAAAGCTTTATGAAAAAAGTAAAAACCAAACAAAAAAATTTTGAAATGGAAGAAAAAGCAGAGAGAACAGCATGAACAGGAAAAGAAAAGGAAGTGCAGCGTGCACATGTTAAGAGAGCAGCTGAAGGAAATTGGATACAGGAGGTAAAGAACCTACATTTCAAGGCTCTTTAGAGGCTAGGCTCCATGCTAAGAACACATGTTAACCACTTATGACAAACCACATAAACAGTTATTTTTATGTCCTATTTTACAGATGAGGCAACTAAGGTCAAAGAGGCTAAAGAAACTTGCTGAGGTTACCACATGCTTGGTTAAGTGGCAGAGTCAGGATTCAAAAGAACCTTTCTGTGTATCATCTTATATCTAAATAATCCATTTTAACAGCTTAACATATATTAAGGGGAGTAAAGGGAAATAAAATCAAAAGGTTAAATTGAGTTTATATTTTTTAGGGCCTCAAGTGTACAATTCAGCCTTTCAGACTTTGTTCTGCAGTATGGCACAGCCACCAATGGCTTCTAAGAGCAGGAACATGACATAAATGAAACTGTAATAGAAGAATATTCTGGAGGCAATAGATTGGCAGAGTATGATGGCCAGTATCGTGTACTGTACCAGAGTATGGTATAACACTCTAGGATGGAAACTGGTAAAATAGGAGCAGGGGAAAGAGGCAAACGGTCCAGATCAGCAATTTCTAACCTTTTTGGCACCAGGCACAGTTTTATGGAAGACAATTTTTCTATGAACCGGGGTGTGTGTGTGTGTGTGTCATGGGGGGGGGGGGGGGGTGTGGAGTTCAGGCGGTGTTGCGTGGCCCATTTCCTAACAGGCCACGGACTGGTACTGGGCTGCAACCCAGGGGAGTTTGGGACCACAGGGTGACACTACTGTTAGAGGTAAGGAAGACACAGAATTCAGAAAAGATGCACTCTCAGAGGCCAAGGTGGAAGGATCACTCGAGGACAGGAGTTCGAGGCCAGCCTGAGCAAAAGCGAGACCCGTGTCTACTAAAAATAGAAAGAAATTAGCCGGACAACTAAAAATATACAGAAAAAATTAGCTGGGCATGGTGGTGCATGCCTGTAGTCCCAGCTACTCGGGAGGCTGAGGGAGAAGGATCGCCTGAGCCCAGGAGTTTGAGGTTGCTGTGAGCTAGGCTGACGCCACGGCACTCTAGCCCGGGCAACAGACTGAGACTCTGTCTCAATCAATCAATCAATCAATTAAAAAAAGAAACAGAAAAGATGCTGAGATTCTGAGCTAGAGTGTTTGGGAGAATGACGACCAATAAAAAAAATTTGGAAATCAGTAAAGTAGTCTGAAGGAGACATTAAGCTTTGGGCAGAGTAATTATAAGCCAACAGCAGGACATTCTAGAAAAAATAACCAGCTAACAGCTGGCAATACAGAACCTGTAAGAATGGATTCATAGCAGACAAGACAAGAAAAGAAACTTGGTACTTAAAGACAGGGGAAGGCATAGAAAAAAGGTGCTGACAGGTTAAGGAACTGAGCAGTTGTACAACAGACTCACACCCTACACCCAGTAATGTTCCTTCTTAGGACCGAAAGGTGTAACTCAGGCATTTGTAGTTTTACAAAGCTCTGCAGATAATTCTAGTGCACAGCCTGGGCTGATAATCCATTTTTAAAATGAACAGAAGACTTCCATTCCATCAGAAAGGTTCCCCATGTCAATCAGCAAATTTGGTGGACTCTGTGCTAAATCGGCTTTATGATTACCCCTAGCAGCTAAAAAGGAGAAGTTGGTCAGAATACCCTTGAAATGGTCAATGATGAGTTCCAAAGGACAGATAAAGGAGCCTAGTACCACACTTTGCAACAGAGGGTTACAGTAATGGTATGTGTCCCAGAAAACCTATTCTCAGTCTGAGCAGTGCGTAAGAACAGAGGAACGGCCAGCGGTTGGGTTGCTAAGCCTCGGCTTTCTCTATTCTTTCCTTTCTTTTTAAAAATCTACTAAAATATTACCCTATTTGTTTACAGTGATATTTTATATCTATACTGCAGGTTATCTGTACATGCCTGACCAGTGAGTTTTCTCCCTGAAGCCACACTACATGGAAAGTCAAACATCAAAACCAGAATGTTTTGGAGAGCTTAATGAAGAGACACTAATACAAATTGGTAAGTTCAGTGGCATTAGGTTCATATTATCTTTTTAAGAAAATCTGATATACATATATAATATTTTACATATTATATATTCTTTTTCTAAAATTTACATAATTTTTTTACATAAATACATAAATGTAATACATACTAAAGAATTTTTAATTGTTATATTAGCCACGTCTCACTTTTTTTTTTTTTTTTTTTTGAGACAGAGTCTCACTTTATTGCCCAGGCTAGAGTGAGTGCCATGGCGTCAGCCTAGCTCACAGCAACCTCAAACTCCTGGGCTCAAGCAATCCTCCTGCCTCAGCCTCCCAAGTAGCTGGGACTACAGGCATGTGCCACCATGCCCGGCTAATTTTTTCTATATATATTAGTTGGCCAATTAATTTCTTTCTATTTATAGTAGAGATGGGGTCTCGCTCTTGCTCAGGCTGGTCTCGAACT
>VSMD01035435.1:0-51171 GCA_008750895.1 Mirza zaza
ACATTGTAATCGGCATATAAGAGCTGGGTTGAGCTGAGCTGTAATTTGTTCTGTGCACCTAGAGATATGGTCCTAGGACCAAAGCCAGTCCAGGAAGGGTTTGGGGTGAGATAAGTACAGACCTTGAGACATTGCCGTGACAACCAAGCATATGATCATTTTTCTAGTAATTTCTTTTTATTTTAATTTCTAAAAGTATTGGTTCACAACACAATTGGAAATACATTGGCCCAAAAATACATTGGAGATTTTAAAAAATTTCCATGGTCCAAACAATTTTAGTACATTGGAATTTATTTTTTTAATTGAGAAGCACTGGTCTGACTGAGATAATATTACTTTTTGAAGAAATTTGAGATGGGAAATGACAGTGGAAAGAGTCAGTAAACTTGAAGATAGATCAATAGAAATTATAAGTCTGAACTGGAGACAGAAAAAAGATTGAAATATCTAGTATTTCCCATCATATCTACATTATGGTAAATTCTGCCTTAGTTAAGGCAACTAAGCATTCTGAGTTAGTTGTTTAGATAATTTTGTGGCAAGCACAGAAATCCATCCAATCTAACCTAAAACAAAACAAAATGGGGGGGGAGGAGGAGGGTGTGGGGGGAGGTGGGAGGGGGATTGTTATTAGAAGTTTACAGAAGTACCTCAAGGGATTCAAGGGCAGGGAGCTGCATCCAATAAAGGCCTGGTCCTCTTGCTCTATCTTGGGACAGCTGAGAGGTGACTGCCTGCCTCTGAGCTCCCTGCAGGGTTACCTGAGGCTTTGATTAGAATTTCATCATAGCTGGCTTTTTCCCTCTGCCCAGACTTGCTTCTTTCTCCTCTTTCCCAGATATTGATGTCAAGAGTGCTCCTTAGTAAATGTTTGTGCATTAACTTCTCAGAGTCCTGTTCCCAGGAAGCTTGACATGGACCACCACACCTCTCCTTCCCCCTCTCCCTCCTCCTCCCTCCCTCCTGTCTCTCCTTCCTCTTTGCTCTCTCTTCTTTTTTGCTTCCTCCCCCCTTTCTCTCCTTTCTTCTCTCCCTGTTCTCTCCCTTCCTTGCTCCCTCAGACTGTGTAATTTCTAACTTTTGCTTCTTTTTTTTTTTTTTTTTTGAGACAGAGTTTCACTTTATTGCCCAGGCTAGAGTGAGTGCCGTGACTTTTGCTTCTTTCTAAGCATGTTTGTCACTCTCTTCTCACTTTTCTGACCAGTTTCCTATGATCGTGTGATGCATGGGCCATCATGGCTGCCCCAAAATGGTGTCTTCATCTCCTCTGCCGCCATCACTGTGCCGTATGCCATTGGTATCCCACCCAGACACCCTTTACTAGGCTGGTGCCCTTGTCTCACAGCTGCTGTGGGTGTCGGTTAATAACAGCTCCGGCGTGTACCTGTCTCTGGAGGATTGTTCTTAGCCAACTGGAACGTTCTCTCCTGGAGATGCCTGACAGGTTATGCCCTGCACTCTTTGGCCAATGATTGTAAGATGAAGGGGCACAAAAGTCTATCCTCTTTGCCTCAAGGCCGGACATCCTCTGTGGTACAATTCACACTCTAGAGCTCCCCCATGGGATAAGGCTCAGGCTAGACTTTTCCCAACTTTGCGTAGCATCTTCCCTGCCCTACACAGTCTTTCTCACTCCCTTACAGGTGTTTCCCTCCCTCAATAAAGCCCTCTGCTTCCAGGGAACATTGTTTAAGATCATGGTGCCTGTGGCTAGTTAGCCCAGCCTCTGGCTGTCCTAATTCCAAATATCCAGGAGGGAGGACTGGTTTGGCTCAGGTGGAGCCCACCTGGAGTTCATTCCAGGTGAGCAGTGGGAGTTCAATCCAGGTGCACTCTTCTGTGGCTAGACAGGGGACAGAGTTAAACAGCATAGAGCAGAAGAAGAGACAACTCTCAGGAAAGGCTAGTCAATTCCTGCAACAGTGGGCCCTGCCACGTGTCCCCCTCCTCAATCTTTCTTGAATTTATTTTCTTACTCTGCCTCCTCATTCCTCATCTCTCTCCCCATCTACAGCCCAGGTTCAAATCGGAGAGTGAGTTTTTGAAAGTGGCCCCACGTGATGGAGAGAGGAATGGGCTGAGTATCAGGAAGCCTGGATGATGATCCTGACTCCACCGCTCACTCCACCCTCTGGGTCTCAGGCTCTAAGGTAAATCACGGAGTCGGTTTACTAACTTCAATAGTCAATGCTTCTCTTAAAACAAACAGGGTGGAATCCAGGTCTTTAATCTCTGCACTCCTGAGCTGAGCACAATGCCTGGCACAGAGTAAGGACACTCATAAAATATTGTTTTTTTAAAAAAGGAGCTATTCTTTAAAAATGAAATGACAGTGACTTACATTAAGACTATAAGGTACAGTCTGACCCCAAAGTGTGCAATATTCTGAGCACAGAGCCTGTTGGCAACAGCTGTCACTTTGTTGAGTGCTCATTTGTGCCAGTTCTGTGTTAAGTACTTCCCTGGTGTTGTGTAACAAATCATCCCAAAACTTAGCCAGTTAAAATAATGCAAGCCATTTTATTTTGCTTATAGGATCTATGTCAGGAATCTGGACAGGACCCCAACCGGCTGGCTTTTTACTGCTCCACAATGTCTGGGGCCTCAGATGGGAGGATCTGATGTATGGTAGTCACTTGACAGCTGGGGCTGGAGTCACCTGGAGGCATCTTCACTCACAGACCAGTGGTAAAGGATGGCCACTGGCTGGGACCTCAGCTGGGGCTGTTACCAAAGCACCCACAAATAGTTTCTCCATGGGAGCTGGGCTTCATCATAGAATGATGGCCTTAGGCTGATAGGACTTTTTATGTGGCTGCCCAGGGCTCCCAAAGCAAGTACCCACATTTACAAGGCAGATGAGAGGTTTCATCATTTTTATGATCTAGCCTCAGAAGTCAACTATATTATTTCCATCACATTCCATTCCATTCTATTACAAGCAAGTCACAAACCCATCCATACCTAAGAATAGATGAATTAGGCCCCACCTCTTGCTGGGGTGGGGGCAAGTTTCTTACAGAACATGCGGGATGGGAGATAGTGTTGTGGCCATATTTGGAAAATACAATCAGGTACTATCTCATTTAATCCTTCCATTATTCTTGGAAGTGGGTATTATTGTCCCTCTTTACAGATGAAGAAACTGAGGCTCAGTGGGGTTGAGTAACTTGCCTCTGGACAAAGTCAGCAAGTACATAGCCCAGCTGAACTTGAACCAATCTGTACAAAGCAGGTGTTTGTTCTCCAACAGCCCATGATGCCGAAAAAGAGTGTGGGGAGCCACCAGCAGGAGCAAGCTCTGGTCCCTTCTATGAAGGTAGCACACAGAACCAGTGTGTGCCAGGAATATTTTCTCTGCCATGATCCCCCCACTTTTTTTTTTTGAGACAGAGTCTCACTTTGGTGCCCAGGCTAGAGTGAGTGCCGTGGCATCAGCCTAGTTCACAGCAACCTCAATCTCCTGGGCTCAAGCGATCCTACTGTCTCAGCCTCCCGAGTAGCTGGGACTACAGGCATGCGCCACCATGCTCGGCTAATTTTTTGTATATATATTTTTAGTTGGTCAATTAATTTCTTTCTATTTTTAGTAGAGACGGGGTCTCGCTCAGGCTGGTTTTGAACTCCCGACCTTGAGCAATCCACCCGCCTCGGCCTCCCAGAGTGCTAGGATTACAGGCTTGAGCCACCGCGCCCGGCCTCATGATCCCCTTTTGAAATAGCGTCTTCCCTTTAAGTTCAAACAAGGACATCGTTCAGGAAGTCATCTTTGATACTCCCATGATACTTACAATCCGTAATGTTTAGATAGTACGTGGCACTCACAGCTTGCTCCGTAGGTTTCTGTGTTCTAATCCCCAAGTTGGTGTTCTAAGGCTCCAGAGGGGAGGGCAAGGGCCTCGCTACTCTTCCTCAAATCTCCCACTCTCCGCCCCCACCCCTGGCCACAACAATACACCATCCTTAGTAGATACCCAATAAATACTGACTGATAGGTCAAAAGGCCTCAGAAAGTTTATTGTTACATTATGACAGGAGGACACGTCCTTCTTCAAAAGCACTTTTTGAGAGCCTACTATATCACAGGCATTGTGCTGAGGGCTAATGGCCCATGTGATCCAGGAACAAGGATTTAGAAAGTCAAATATAAGCCTTTTGGACACTCTGAAGCACGTAAATAACATCACAATTGGTATCTAGAAGCGAAGCATCCTTGATCAGATGAAGAGGCCTTCATAACAGGTCCATCTGGGGCAAGTGCTATAAGGTTACAATCTCTATCAGCTGTCAGATGAGTCTAGAGTCAGATATTTAGAAAGTCCCTGAATAGGATTTTTAAAATCCTAAATCGTGATTTTAGTTTCTCCTATAAGTTATCTGAGTAATGTTGTTAGCGGAGGCTCTCAGACAGGAAAGGATGAGTCTTACTGTTCTTTATTTCAAATTAGTTTTCTTGTAATAGGCAAATTTCTCTACTCTTCTTTGAATTTGTCACCATTTCACCTAAAAATGTCCCTAAAAGCCATGACCTCTGGAAACACCTTTGAATGTTCCAAATCAGCTGACATAACCACATTGTTCATAAATTATGGGTAATCAATATCAGTGTTTCAGCTTCTCTTATTATTCATACCATAAATACTTGACCCACGTATAACCCTATTATATAAAACTATTTCCTCTATATGCCATCAAGAATAAAACACCTCCTGTAAATAATTACCTTTGGGATATGAAAGAAAATGTAAACATTTTATTTGGCAGTTGTTTCTGAACACATGAATAAATAAATGGAAAAGTACATATTAATATTTCTTTTTGGAGTAACAGATACCATTAAACGCTTATTTACACATCTTCACTGCAAAGAACAGTTACACAATTGAATTTTGTCTTATAAAAGGTAACTTCCCACACCACTGGACTGGACAGTTAAGGATGAGATACTGGTAGTGCTTGGTTCTAGCAGTCTCAATGTTTGAAAGGCATTCATTTGCAAGTGTGATAAGAAGAGTCATCATGCATTGAGTTCATCCGGGTTATGGACTGTAGAAAGTTTCTGATGGCAGCCACAGAATTTGGTGTCTCATGCGCTTAAGTCAACTATGACATGTTTGTAAATCTGTGTATTTCCCTTAAAACTGGAAGCAAAAAGGAAATTACGCTTATTAATGGACACATGCGTGAATGATCTTGGTGCCTGAACGTTTAATTCCTGAAATTTCACGAATTTGGCTTTCTCTGCATCCCAGTTATACACTTGCGTAAAGGAGTAATCACTCCCAAGAATTGCATATTGGTAATTATTTATCTGAAGAGGCTGGAACACCATGGATCCTCGGGATGGCATCCTCTGAATATCCTGGAACGAGGAGCCTCCCCATTTCATGACTTTGGAATCACCAATGAACCTCGTCAAGCAAATGTACACATCACCTTTCACTGAGAAGTGCTTTACAGCATACACATCCTCCATGTTAGGAATGTCAGTTTGGTTAGTGAATAATTGTGTTGCTTTGTTCCACTGATAAATTACAGGACGCTGAGAACTACTGGACAGGATTAAATGAGGTGTTCTGAGTGTCTGCGGCGTTCTGATGATTTCTAGATATTCCACATCGGTGTCCCTGTACCATGCATGTAAGGATTGATGGGAGTAGAATCCATTTCCATTCCATTTGTAAATGGTGGTGAACCCGGCTTTTGAACTGTCAGCAACGACAAAATACCAGTTGTTTTCTATCTTGAATGTTTCAATGTCATTGGGTTTTCGGATTTTGAGAATTTCAATATCCTGGATTTTTATGAATTTATTTGCAAAACTGTCCCGCTTATAGATGTGAGAGCCACCAAACAGCTGGGCCACAATAACATAGAGCTGAGTTTCAATGACTATAGGCTTGCACACTACAGTGGATGTGCCTGGGAAGAGACAAATGAGAGATTAGTTGTGTGGCCAACCTCTTTTGGAGCATGTAAACATGCAGGCTGGGGCCATACAACTTCCACCCAAGACAGCTTGAAACAGGAGATTTCCTTGGTTGATTGGGTGAGGCCAATCTCCAAGGCCCAATGGCAGCAGTGTCCTGAAATTCTGTCTTTGCACCTGTTGGAGCCTTGCTACCAACAATTGAGTCATCATGTCACATCCAGCCCACTCCAGGTGTTCAGGACACACGGCCACAGTCTGAGTTTTCTCCTCTCACTTCTTGCAGAAAGAAAGCATTGTTTGCCCTGACACATCACGAGCTAGTCATGGTAGTTCTAACAAAAACTACTATTACTGAGCACCTACTCTGTGCTTTGTCAATTCTCCTCATTCAATTTTCCCAACTCTCTTAAGAGAGAGATATTATTATTTTTCCTTTTCCAGATGAATAAATCGAAGTTTAGAGAGGCCAAGTTCTGCTAACAGAAGGCAGAGTTGGGATTCAAACCCTGGCTTACCACCATCTCTAGGTTTTAAAGCCATGCTGGGAAGAGATGAGCTGTTCCAGGGCCTCCAACTTCCCACAAGGTTCTAGAACCATCATACGAAGGCCAGAACCGTGATCTGGGCAGCCCACCACTCTACCTGTAAATGTTTTGTTCTAACTGTAAACTGCTTTTTTCTCTAGAGTAACTTGACTGAAGGAGCACTGCTTGTCACTCTACTAGAGCTTTGGTCATTGGTGGCAGGAGAGAAAAGAAGGAAGAGGAATCCTGGAGAAAATTGAAAGAGGGGTGCAGCCATGGGCGATGTTCCTGAAAGTTATTTGGGGAAAACTCAGAAAATGATACAAGATCTGTCAGTGGCCTAGCTTGGTAACCTTTTGGTAAGAGTTTGACATTTATCAATAGACCCTGATCTCCTAGAGGGAGCTTGGCTCTGGGAAATCCAAAGATAGGCCAGGCAAATTCAAGGCCCTAGGCCTCTTCTAATTGCAGCTCTAGGGGCTGTGAGGCAGAAAGTTCCACACTAACTCTTTCTACTAACTGGTTCCATCCATAGATACAATTTTTTTTTATTTGTGACGTCAGGACTAAACTGATTATGTGACCTTGGAAAAAATCACTTAACTTCTCTGGGGTTCAGTTTTCTGTACAATGAGGGTTTCTACTAGGTCAGGGATGGCCACTAGATTTCAATACATGTTCCAATGTTGATCGACTGACTGATTGTGACTACCTGGAAAACTGTGTTAAAAAGGTTTCTGTGGCCATGTCTGCACTCTCCAAGAAAGAGTGCCACGATAGATTAGTGGTGTCTGTCTAGGATGAGGGAAGGGATAATGCATAGTGACCTATCATTGCCATCTTCTATGGTTTGAATGTTTGTGTCCCTTTAAGATTCACGTTGAAACTTAATCCCCAATGCAATAGTATTAAGAGGTGGGGCCTTTAGGAGGTGATTAGGCCATGAGGACTCCACACTCATGAAACAGCCCTTGTGAAAGGGCTCAAGGGAGTCTGCTTGGCCCTTTTTTTTTGCCCTTCTGCCATGTGAGGACACAGAGAAGGGACCATCTTTGAAGCAGAGAGTAAGCCCTCACTAGATGCTAAATGTGCTGGCACCTTGGTCATGGGCTTCCCAGCCTCCAGAACTCTGAGAAATACATTTCTATTGTTTATAAATTACCCAGTCTAAGATATTTTTTGTTATAGCAGCAGGAAGGGACTAAAACATCACCTTAGACAAGATGAGCTCTGAGGTACCCTCTAAAAGTCTGCAAATATATGATTGATTTCTCTTCTAAGTGCTCTCTAAAGAGTCATTCAAAGAAATTGATTGCACACAGGTAAAGAGAACCTGGCTTAAACAGCACCCAACACTGCTGCAGTCCATTGGAAAACTTAGGGGGGCTTAGGGAGAAAGGGAAAGGAAGATTCTAAAAAGGTCTCAGTTCAGGGGGAATCCCTTCATCTGAGCAACCTTAGTCTCAAGCAAGCCCCAGGCCTTCTTGATCCTTTGAGCAATGGGGCTGATGGCCACCAGCAAAATCTAATTATGACCTTCCAAGCCTTGTCCAAAGGGTAACCTTTTATGGGGAGGTTTGAGTGCTCTTAGGAGCAGATTTAAGGTTTTAGAAGCTAAAGCTGATGTAAAAATTTCAGAGGGAGCTCCATGTTCTAATTTATAACATTATTTTAAAAATTATTGAAGTGGGAAAGAAACTTAAGCGATCACCTAAGTTTTCATGGAAAGAGTTGAATTCCATGGCCAGATTAAGTGTGAAAAATACTGGGAAAAGTTTCCTCGTTGCAGGACTTCTCAGATCCTCTAATGTATATATTTTGAATCTCCAAGAGGGAGATATGGTTCATGGATTTATTGGGCCACAAAACCCTTTTTGTTACAAGCCATACATTAATATTTTGTAGAAGAAATGTTTGGGTAACAAAGTTTGAAACTTGTTGACCTAAAATAATTTCCTTCTTTTATAGCTAAGAAAAAGGGGGGCCCAGTGAGGGTGAGTGGGTTGCCCAGCTAGCAAGTAGCAGAACTTGGATTAGAATTCATGATTCCTAGTCAAATACATTTTCTCTGAAGAAAACTAATCCAACTTTTACTGTGTATTTATTATTCTAGGTCCCATGCTAAGTTTCTTGAATGCACAGTCATATTATCTTATTTATAATCCTGTGAATTAGTTATTATTCCCATTTTACAAGTGAGGAAATGAAGGCATAGAACACAATCCCAACTCACTAAGTAAATGGTAGAGTTAGAATTCAAATAACTACAAGCCTGTTCAATGCATTCCCCCATACCACTCATTTTTCCCTGTTGCCTTGGCTGAGGCAGTTTAACTTCCCACTCAAATACTATCAGGCTTTTCATACCTGTAATGTTGTCATAATTCCGGAAAGTCTTTTCTACGTGGTCCCATTCAAGGAAAATGCATTTTCCAGTAAAAGGCTGAGCGATGACTACGTACTCATCATTCAGATAAGAGAAAGTGTCTATGGACAGAGATTGATAAGGCAGGTCTTGAGACTTTGCAAATTCTGCAAAAATAGGAAATGATAATAAGTAACTGTGAACTAATACATCTTTCCTTGGCTAGATCTCAAATACCCATAAGAAATACGTTTATTTTAGAGAAATAGTAAAATTGACATTTTACTATTTCTTTCAAACACATGAAGTTTTAATGGTTAGTAATTTTTATAAAATTAAATTGCTCAGCTGGTTTTTAAGATATAAAAATATCCGCTCCCGCACATACACACAAAATGGTAGCCCTCACTTTAATTTTATGGGGTGGAATGATTTTGAATATATTACCTGTAATGATACAATCAAAGTCCTTGGAAGAGAGACTATTGATTTTGCGCTTCTTGTATTCTGGGGGGCCTTCGCAGTAGATGTCTTCCACGGTTGCGTTGGTGTGGCTGAGCCATTCCACCAGCCATTTTAGTTTACAGTCACAATTAAATGAATTCCCCCTTAGGTCCCTGAAAGACAAATTTCAGCTGCTTTTGCTGTACAATGGTTCTATGTACACAGGCATGACTTCTATATCAGCAATTAACATGTGCAGAATGACCTTACCTGGCTTTATATTGTATCCCATAATCTGCCTTGAACCTGACTGACCATTCATTCTGGGCTCAGGGAGTTACTAAACTGCACCCTTGAAGACCACCCCAGTCATGGAACCTCATAACTCACTCCCTCTTGGATTCCAAGGTGGCTCAGTCTAAAGCTGTGCTGTCAATAGAAATAGTATGTGAGCCATATATGTAAATTAAAATTTTCTATAGCCACATCTTAAAAAGTGAAAAGAAACAGATGAAATTAATTTTAACAATATATTTTATTCAACCCAATACACACAAAATATTATCATTTTGACCTGTCATCAACATAAGCATTATTGAGATATTTTACATTCTTTCTCACACCAAGTCTTTGATGTCCAGTGTGTATGTTATACTTATAATATATCTCAACTTGGATGCTAAATTTTTATCAGAAATATGGGATCTGAATTTAGATTTCATAAAACTTAGAGTTGAAAAAAATAGATTCATACATCCCAGTTGTTCCACACATACTTAAAAGTTTTCCAATAATTGAACTAAGACTCAGCTTTTAAATTTAATTTTTAAAAAATTAAATAAAATTTAAAATTCCATTTCTCTGTGGCACTAGGACCACATTTCAAGTGCTCAGTGACCACGAGTGTCTGGCGGCTACCATGTTGGACAGCACAGATTTAAAGGATAGAAGGTAGTGATTATTGTAACATATTTAATTAGAGTGAGCTATTTGCTTTTCTTCTTCCTCACAACATAACTAATCCTGATCCTCTTCCATGGTCTACAAATTCAGTTTTAAAGGAAAATGACTTTGACACAGCAGAGTTAACACAGACATACAATCGCTCACGCCTGTAATAAATTATACAGCGTAGATAGTTTAAATTCCCACATATGACCCCAACTCACCAAGTTCTTTGTTTATTTGCATTGCTTCTGTTCAGGAATTCCATCTCCTTTCCTGGTCACACAGAATTCCTAAGATAGGTGCTGCCTTCTCTTCACATAGCACATAAATAACTTTTAAATGCCCAAACATTTAAAAATGTTTTTTAGGAGATACTTTCAAGAAAGCTGAGAAATCCACTAAAAGGCAAGTTGGCATGAATCCATGTACTTCTAAGATAATTCTTAATTTGGGCACATCAGAGCAGGCCCCAAAGGCCAAACACATCATGGGATTCCCTAGAGAGACTGGGCCAATTTCGGAGTTTCATTTTGTTTGCTAGTGTAGGGTACAGACTGACACAAGAACAGGGTAAAGTGCCCCAAGTAAGCGACATCCCAAGATGCCATGGAGCATCATCTAATTTTCCAGACATTCTCAGAACTGACCTCATCTCCCAAGAGACTCTGACCCAGAATGATGAGTGGCAATTTCTTGGGCTACTGTAAACCAGAGCAGATAACTGCGGTCTGTCCAGGACAGTCTTGAAAGTGTCCTGATTTGGGCACTCTCTTGGAAATAAACCACCATTCAGGAATAGGGGTAATAGGCATGGAGGAGGGGCTGGGGGAATACTGCCAGGAACAAAGAAAGTTTTTCATTAGCTTACTGATTTGAAGTTAAATACTGGACTTAGGGGAAAATACTTGAGTCAGATTTTTTTATTATTGGAGAAAAGTTGTTTTGAATATATATCCTATAGCAAAGTACCTGAATAATAATAATAATAAAAAGCTTTTGTTTTCATATATCCTTTCATTTGTTCCTATATTCTATCTTATGACCTTTAAATACCTTTCTAATGTTCTGGAAGGCACTTAAGGAAGCTAAATTGCTTTTGAAAGGGTTAGGCATATATTACTTGCTTTGCTTACAGCAAAATATACAAATTCCTTACAAAGATCTTTCATTCTGAGGCTTAAAAGTCAAAGTTTGAAAGCTCTTTTGTTTGAAAAAGGGTCAAAAATAATTAAGTTCATTCCCTTCCTAGGGCTTAAGCCAAATTCCTGGGGATTAAGCCTAGAGTTGTTGTTCAGTTTAACGAGAGAGAAGGCAAACTTTCCCCCATCCCCCACTTCCTGCTCCATTTCTCTGTTGACTGACCAACCCAAGGGTGTAACCTTTCATCTTTTCTCTGTCAGTTTCCCAGACTCCTTTATGTTATTCCTGTGTAGCCCTACTTCCTGGACCTCGTGAGAAAAAGGGATCTTGAAATTTCTATCTGGGTCTCCTCTTCCCACCCCCTCAAAGTCCCTTATCATCACTCCCTGCCATATAGACACACATTTTATCAAAGGAATGCCTGGGTACTATACATTCAGAATTTCCAGTGGTAAAGACCATAAAAGATTCAATCGTTAGTCCATGTACATTTAAATTTTAGGCCAATTTAAAATTTAAATTTAAAAATTCCAACTTAAATTAAAAGCCAATTAAAAATTCTAGTCATCAATACCAGGCTTCCTTGTTAATGACTGCAAATTAATTAATTGTTCAGTGATTTCTTAGGTCCTCTTACACATTTGTTAAAGAATCCAGGCCTTTGAAAATATCTTTTGGGAGTGTCTGGAGATTGTTGTTTGCGAGGCTCCTGTAAAAAAAAGAAAGTGATACCAACTGTAGTGACAAATTAAATCAATGCATTTAATGGTAAAGCTTGGTCATGTGTCCCTCTTGTCATTTCCAGTCTACTAAATTACTTGCTGTGCTTTCTTTTTTTCTTCTGAGATACTCCTCAGATTCCTGCTATTGTATTTTCAGTTCTTGCTCTGTTTGCTTCAGCACTCACTCAGTATTTGTGTAACACTTTATGTTGGTTAAAAAACAACAACGAAAAACCAGCAACAAAATGATGCCTGAGCATTGATCTTTCTATTTAGAACAGAAAGTGAGATTCACACTCTCAGACATTCTGTCTAGGGGATGTCTCCCGCATGGTGACTAAACCGGTGATAATGTCCCCTCCTCTCTTGATCTTTCTCCCTTCTGAAACTGCCCTTTAGAAAATTAATAAAGGGCCACAAGGTGGGAACTGTGGTAGGGGAAATATATATATATAACCAGCCACTGTTCCCTAGCTTGCTTTCCTATAATTGCTCACTATTCAGGAGTCATATAGCTGATGGTCATGAAGATTCTTAGCTTTCTTCAATTGCTCCAATAGACAACATCACCCATGTGAAACCTAACACTAGTTTTTGAGACACCTTCTAGTCCCTGCATTCTGGTGGAAAGGTTGACCCACTCAGACCAGTGGCCCATACCGAGGAACTGGCTCAACTGGTCTTGTGACCTCCACCCAAGAACTGACTTAGCAAAGAAGACAATTTCTACACCACTATGGTTCCACCCTGAACCCAATCAACTAGCAGACCCGATTGCCTAGCCCTTTGCCCACCAAACTATCTTTAAAAATCCTTTCTCTCAAATTGTAGGGAAGACAGATTTGAGAACTTCTTCTGGTCTCCTCACGTGGCATCTGCAATACTGAACACTTTCTCTGCTGTGACCCTGCTGTCTCAGTGTAGTGGCTTCCTCTTGGGCAGCGGGCAATGAGCCTGATCAGGCTCCTCCCACTCACTTGCTGGGGGCAGCTAAACCTCCAACTCACAGTACCAATGACTCTACCCCTTCACCAGCACATCCTTTCTTCTTTCCAAAGCCCTTGCCCCCATTTCCTGTTTTCCCTTTTAGCTTCATTCGTTCCATCTCAGGAAAAAGCTCTCCACAAATATCCATCCATCTATCCTCTTTCATCATTTCCCTCGTTCCCCCTCTTCCAGTTCTTGCCCTGTTATCACAGGAGTTATCTTCTCTTTCCCTTTCTATTGGTTCTTCCACAAATCACTTAGAATGATTCTAATCAAGGTTAATGAGTAGGAAGTAGTCCTGACAGTGCCAAGGAAAGGGAAATGTGTGTATATTACAGAAGTGTAGACACAGTAAGAGCCGGTGCTGTACCATCGGGGAAAAGCACCATGTACTGTAATTTTCTATATTTAACCAGCACCAAATATATTCATGTCATACACTTTTCTTAGAAGTGTTATTGTTTTCACAATAAAGATAGAAAAAACAAAAGAGCCCATACTGTTGGCCTCCAAAGCCCTTGAAAATTCTCTCAACTTCCTTTTAAAACATACCCACAGTCTTTATACCTCCACTAATTAAATATGAGATTTCTCAAGTGCAAACATTCAAGACTTTTAGAACTTATTTTTAAGTTAGTTATGTTGTTTTTCTGAGTTTTTGAAATTACTACTAAATTGAAGAACTGTTTTCAATGAACCTCGGAAACCTAGGAATGTAAGAATGGGAACTGAATCAGAAAGGTCCATTCTCGAAGACAGTCTATTATGTGACGAGGGCATGGCTTTGGAGTCATTCTGAGCTAGGTTTGAATCCTGACTGCACCATTTACTGGCTGTGAGACTTTGGTTATGTAGCTCTTCCAAAACTCAGTTATTTCATTTTTAAGTGGAGCTAATAACACCTTATCTCCCAAGATTATTGGAAAAGGAAAATGAGATGACCAGGAT
This sequence comes from Mirza zaza, assembly GCA_008750895.1. Classification (NCBI taxonomy): domain Eukaryota; kingdom Metazoa; phylum Chordata; class Mammalia; order Primates; family Cheirogaleidae; genus Mirza; species Mirza zaza. Next base: position 14,014 of record VSMD01035435.1, read on the forward strand.
GGTGTCTGGCATGGAGACCACTCTCAGTAGAGTAGTTGGAATGGGGCTGGGAGGGAGGAGAAGGGTTTCTGTGTGTACGTTGTCCAAGAAAACAACATTTAGAAAAGTGACCATATGAACATACGGCTATGGCTATTCACATCTGTAGCATCAATAAAATGCCACTAAAGAGGACGGTTCAAGGGAATGTCTCCATAATTCATCTTACTAACTGGGGTTTGAAAGAAGAGCTTGAAGCAGTCCGGAGTCACTCCCAAGTTGTGTGTCTCAATTTATTTGCTGGCACAACGTGTGTTAAAGTTCTCACGCTAACGTTTCCTAAGTGGATGTCCCTCCTTAAGAAACTGGCACAACCTGTACTGGCTGCAGGACACAGATCTGGGGGAGGCTGGGACACAGTAGGCAGGAAGTGATTAAACAGTGAAATCCTGAATCACTGCTGCCAATAGGGTTACACAGGAAGAGGCAACATGCTTGTGTTACCATCCAATGGGCATTCCTTTAGACAGTGGGCAAATCGGTAAGTTCCACTTCCTGCCCGCAGGAGTAGAGCTCTAGGCCTCACGTACCCAGGGTGCAAGCCAACTGCAAAAGCAGATGGCAAAAGAGGCAGAGATAGAGACTCGGAGCTGCGGGACTTCTGGAATAGCGGGTGATGTTCTTGTATGACGCCATGGAGGACTTTTACTTTGCCAGAATTGGGCGATGGTGCTGAGAGAGGCAGGTCAGCCTGATGGGCTGCAGAATGAGGCATTTGGCCTCCTGAGGACTTCACGTGACAGGGAGGTTCCTGCTGTGGGAACCAGAGGGTAGGGGAGGCAGAGCAGCAAGATGGGAGCCGAGGGGCAGAAATGGTAGATGGATTTACTGCACCCCATGTCACCCCTTTGCTGCTCTACTGCCAAAAACTCAGTGAAGTACTGCCTCCCAATGCACTGCTTCTATAGGGGATTAGGATGGCACTTCATGCCTAGGTTTGGGGCTGGGGCATGAGAAGGCTGCCTGGACTCAAAAGATAAGCAGAATCAAGAAGAAGTAAGACTCAGAAATGAGAGCGAGGTTTCCAGACGCCCAGGGCCCAGGAGCTGGAGTTCAGACAGCTTCCCTACATCTATGGGAGGCCCCAGTGGCATCAGGGTACATTTGGATAAAAAGAAAGCAGGCAGAGGGACTTGGGCAGAGAATAACTTAGCAAAGCAATGCTGACAGAGTTATTCTGCAAAAAATGTAACAGGGCCCTGACATACAAAGCGACCATCGCGTGCAGGCTGACTGGTATAGGGTGAAGTATGCTCCAGACACATGCATGGGGATCAGCAGACCCTGCAGAGGTAAGAAGAGAAATAGGAAATGGCCCTGCAGGGAAGGAATCATGTCTTAGCTGGGGCCACTAAAGGGTGTTTACCAGTTCCCAAATGAAGAGAAATTGGAAATATTAGCAGTCCAGTGCACAAATGAGGAAATATATTTGATGTAGCATTGTCTATAGGAGCAAAGAATTAGAAACAACCTGCATGTCCATTGAGAAGGGATTGTGCAAATAAATGATGGTTCACACTTAACATGCAATATTTTGTAGGAGATTTTTAAAATGAGGTCTCTATAATTTAATATGAAGTGATGTCTACGTGTAGAGGGTAATCCTGCTGGAGGAAGGGGGATTGATGTCTGCGGATGCATGAAAAAAGCTCTATAAAGAGATATGAAAACTGTTGATGGAGGTTACATCTAGGCATAGGGTTACCAGAAACATCCACTTTTGCTGTATCAATATCTGGACTTCGAGAGCTTTTATCGTTATGCATGTATTGTTATTTTATAACCAGGAGAAACAAAGAATGAAGTTGACTTTTTAAAAGCATCCCATTGCTTAGCATTTGTGTATATCTCTAGTTCTGTCCAGTGAGGATTCCGTCATTCTAAATGAATCACTGGCCTGCAGTCATCAAGTTCCAAAGCTACAAGGCGAGAACAGGAATAAGTGGCACTTGGGTGCCTGAGTGGTCAGATCATGTAGTGTCTTTCATGAAACCTCCTGTGGCATGGAGCTGCCTTGTTTCCTACAAAATTCCCACATGGCTTCAGGCCCTCACCTTCTGGGAAGATTGGGGACTACGGTCAGTCCAGGTTTGGAGCCGCTGCTGTGGGTTCTTTGTGCTAGCGGGAAGCCAGCTGCAAGGAGGGCCTGGAACCTCTAAAAACCATTATGGACACCCAAGGGCTTAAGGGAGATTGTCTGCAGGGGACAGCTGCTGAGGGCACTGGGGCCAGGGTCAATAGGAAGAAAAAGGGACAAGTCCCATGATGCTCCCTGAAGCCTACTCAGCATTTAGTCATTATACAAAAAGGGTGACTAGAATGAGATCTCGTGCCTATTGGGGTGTTTAAACAGCTAGAGATATAGAGACAGCACTTTATGGGTTAAGGTTGGGGTTAGGCTATTTTAGGGTTGATGTTAGGATTATCTGATTCTTCAAATTCCACCTAGGCACTGAGTTTTGCCACCAGAAAGCAAAATATCTGGATTAAATTTTCTCAGTTTCCTCCTTCCCTCCACTCACCTCCCAGCTTTACAAGGTAGCATGATTTAATATTATTATTCCCTTTTCCTCAGTAGAACCTCTGGTTGATATATGTGCTGTATCTTTTGTAAAAATGGTAGTGGTTTAGGTGCCAACTTCATCCCAAGTAGACCTGGGATTAAATGTGAATTTTGTGACTTTCAGGAGTGTGCCCTTAGCCAATTTAATTTAACCTTTCTAGGTTTCTGTTTTGACATCTACAAAACTGAATAAAGAATACAGATTTCATTTATTATGAGAATTAACACATGTAGCCTCTAATATTTTTATACACACTCCTTTGCAATGGATTCTAGGAAAAACTCTGTATCTACAGGTGAATTTTTAAGCCTTTTGTGTGTCAAGACACACAAAACTGGCTGGGTGTGGTGGCTCGCGCTTGTAATCCCAGCACTTTGGGAAGCCAACATGGGAGGATCTCTTGAGCCAAGGAGTTCAAGACCAGCCTGAGTGACATAGTGAGATAGTATCTCTATAAAAAGTAGAAAAAATTAGCTGGGCATGGTGGGGTGCTCCTGTAGTCCCAATTACTTGGGAAGGTGAGGCAGGAGGATCATTTGAGCTCAGGAGTTCGAGGTTGCAGTGAGCTATGATGACACCACTGCACTCTAGCCTGGGCGACAGAGTAAGACTCTTCTTAAAAAAAAAAAAAAAACCACAAAACTAATGCTTTTCTTTGTTGTTGTTGTCAAAAACAGTGATATTAAATATCTAAGCACTTTAAAATGCTCAATTCAGGAACCTGAAATCATTTGTTCTTTCTGTCTCTCTTTGTAGAGAGAATTCTATGCCTTACTATACTTAAATATCTCATCTTCTACTTTTACTAATACACACAGGCATACACACATTACATATATACATAAATGTGGTAATAATTACTTCTTCAAGAAAATTTGGAAAGTGTAAAAATTACTTTTTTTAAAAAAGGAGAAAAATAATAATCTTGTCAGAGGCAACCAGTGTTAAAATTTTCTTCCAGTCATTAATACAGAATCCATTGAAAGCCAGTGGTTTTGGAGGCCCATGTTACAGCTCCTGGTCTCCAAGGCATCTGGTCCTTCTCTGTCATCCTGAGTGTGATGGTATGAGAGAGTGTGACCCTGAATTGGTGTGTGGGACTTCCTTTCTCTTCAAAGGTCTGTCAGCTGGGATAGATACTCTGTCAAGGACGAGGGTTAAACCAGAGCTGGATTTTAAATACAAGAATTCCTAATTCTTAGGAATAGGAAGAAGAAAAATTAGAAGGATGAAGGAGAGCGAGACAAGGTGTCAGAGGCAGGAACCAGAGTCATCAGGAAAAAGACTTTCTACGTGGTATGGGTCAAGAAGTACCAAGCCCACTCTCAGGCCCCCTGAATGTGTGCTGGGAAGGGGCTAGCCTTGGGTTCAAGCCTTGGCTGTTTCCTCTTCTGTAAAGTGAATGATCACTTAGAATGATCGTCAAGTTCTACTCTTGCTCTTAAATCACATCTTTACAATTTTCACTGTCAGGGGCTTATAGTTTCATATTTAATAATAATCAGAAAACACGAGGAGAGGTATTGCTTTAAGCCACCTAGTTAAGAGTCAGCGCGTTTGACAACGCAACAGGTTTTTCTAGGGAGTGGAGAGTGCACTGGAATATTCGATGGGGGTTGAGTGGAGCTGATGGGGAGGGGGCGGAGACAAGGGCAGTGAGGGGTGTGAGAAAACATTTCATCAATACTAACTGTTTCCAGGATGATTCTGCAGTGAGTACTGGAAGGATGATTTTCTTTCCACTGCATCCCTAAGTGCCAGCAGGGTGCCTGGCACGAATAAGCCCTCAATGGATACTTTAAAACGAAAGAATGAATTAATGAGGCAGGCTGGAGTGGATGAGAGGAAGGGCACAAATCTAGGCAAAGAAAAGAGCAGAGGATGCTGCTCTCGGGTCCCCTGTGCCAGACACTGAGTTAGGGAGAAAGCACACAGCCCTGTGACTCACCACCACCAGCCCCACCACGTGTTGCAGACCTGCTGTCACCCAGGGCCCTCCCTCCCCTCTGCCTCACAGTGGTAAAAGTCCCCAAGCAAGGGGAGGCTCTTTCAAGGCTGCCTTCAACCAAGCACCACTCTCTAGGTCCTGGTTCGGAGTCTGCCTAAGAAATGTTCTTTAAAACACCCCAGATACCGCCCAGCCGGACTCTCGTTGCCTTGGAACCAGCTAGTAGGGCAAGTATCCTCAAAGGCAGATAGCTCTTCCTGCTCAACAGGAATGACGGCCATTCCCTGCACTTGGGTGTTCTCATTGGTTTACCTGAGAAAGTCTGATCATGACTGCGGAACCCACTGGAAAGTCTTCTCTCTAAGGCAGACCAGACTGGCTCCAGCAGCACGTTTGTTTCAGTGCCACAGGGCTCCGCTGCTAGGAAAGCATCGCCCACAGCCATCTGGGGTGCTCCCAGCCCCCCTGCAACGCAGATTCTCAGCTTGGGTTTGTGTCTCACCGAACCTGCGGCGCTACAAGTGCAGTTATTTTAATTTCATAGCAAATGTTCAAAGGGGGTATGCTCTGAGGCGTTTGCATCCTTTCCCAGGGCCAACAGTGGTGAGGCAGTGAGTTTAGTGTATTCCTAACCACAGATCAGGCTCTGTTCTAAGCACTTTGCGTATATTAACTCATTTACTCGCAAAACAACCTTAGGTGCTAGATAATCTGAAATATCTCAGTATACTCCACCCCCATTTTACACACAAGCAATCTGAGGCATAGTGAAGCTGAATGACCTGCCCAAGGTCCCACGGCTGTTAAGGGGCAAAGCCAGGCTTTGAACTCAGGCAGTCTGGTGGCAGAGATCACCCTCTCAGCCACCACATTGCAACACCTCTTAACATACACATCAACGCGGAGGCTAAAACAAAGACACCTTGCCTGACTGGAGCACACAGGCATCCTGAGTTTGGGGACTGTGACATAGTCCTTGTACCCCCACAGGGCTGAGCAACCAGTAGATAGTCTATAGCACGTATAGGTTGATGACAATTTACCCCAAATATTTTTATATGTGCACACGAACAATTCTGGCTCCACTGGGCCTTACCCACAATGATACTTACGTGGCACCCAAGGGAATCATTACTTAAAAGCTCATGTGTATTTCTAGATGTCAATACATAATGTTTGGAGATTGTGTCATCATTGGGCATAAGCTAATTTTTTATTCATCATTTTCCTTATTACAAAAATAATACATGCTTATCAGAAAAATTTAAACCCTGCTGAAATACACAAACTATTCAAACATTAAAGTTAAACATACATAACATTAGGACAGTGATTCAAAATGAAGTAATTGAGAGAGGATTCTAGTATTTGACAGGATTTGTGAGGACTTAACTCTAAGGAACTCTCTCCCCTTCTCTAAGGGCGAATTTGCAGGGGAGGGGATCTTGCCTCATGGACAGGTATATATAATAAATTTTAAGTCTTCTGAAAACATCTCTTTGGAAGAGAAATGTACTGAAATGCATGTATAAGAAGATAATACCAGTTCATTCCTTTTTTAGGAATGAGCTGGATTTATTACATGCTCAGCTGGGCCCCTTGGAGCAGCTTTAATGTTAGGCCGGAGTGGGAACCAGTTGGGTCTGGAGTATATGTCCAATCCCAGCGCTCTGTGTTTTGAGACTAAGAGTAAGGGCAGGGACCCTGTCTTCAAGATCTGCATTTCTTCTCCAGTCACATTCACTCTTCAAATCATGTATCATGAAAGGGTCCAGCCGGCTCAATAAATGCTTTCTGGTCCTGCTCTGCCACGGGGGAAACTAAACTAGGCGTCTTATCAAAGACCTTGAGAAACTTCTGGGGAGCAGCTTAAACTCAGGGTGCACCTCCGTGTTCCCAATCGTCAATGAAGTAGTGCTACTGCTCTGCCTCTTTCATAAGGTCATCAGGAGGCTGCGATGAGGTCAAGAATGTGAAAAGCTTTGCAAGCTCTTCCCGCAGTGTAGACGGCGAGGTGAGAATTTCTCACTGCTTAAATGTTCGCCTTTAATTGGGAAGATTTGGGCTGAGGTAAAGAAAAGTGCACTTCGAAGCCTAAAATCTTAAAAAGGAAACTAATGGCTCAGACGAGTGCCAGATTTATTTATAAGCAGTAAATAATGGAAAATGAACTTGACCTACTGAGCAGGCAGAGGAACATTTGTTTCTCAGATCCTCCTTACTCCATCTCCCCATGAAAGGAACAGAGGAAGGAAGGAAGAAGAAACAGAAGGAAGGAAGGAGGGAAAGAAGGAAGGAATTATACCTTGAAGAATGGCATAATTACAAAAGAGAACATAACTTGGGGACAAAAGCACTCAGACAGAATATATTTGTTTGTCCAATTTCTCTTGCTAGACTGAGCTCCTTTAAGGTGGGGCTAGATCTTATTCATCTTTGTGGGCCCTACTCCTTATAAAGTATGTGTCACATCCTAGAAACTATTTAGGATGAACCATATGGCACTGCCATTTTGGTAGATCAAAAACAGTCTCATATTGGCACTGCTATATGAGTCCACCTATTAAGTGTTAGATGCAGGAGACCTAAGGGTGATATTCATTCAGTCAAGCTTAACCCTCTGTTTCCTCTTCACACCTCCTTCCCACTCCAGCACCAGCTCAGAAAGATGGGACTTCCCTTTCACTGTCTGTAGGATTCACGCCTCTCCCTTTGAAGGCTGCCCTTGGTGTTCCTTTGAGCCTGAAAATCTCTAGATGTTAAGCACATGTGGCACCAGTGTCCCTTTCTTACAGTCTCTAGACTGCTAAAGAAAGGGCCTCATTATGACCCAAGTTTAAATTCCCATTTCGTCTGATGGACATAATAGGATCTAGCCAAACAAAATGAGTGTTCTTCACTGTTTTTGATCTACCAAAATGGTAGTGCCATATGGTTCATCCTAAATCATTTCTAGGATGTGACATATACTTTACAAGGAGTAGGGCCCACAAAGATGAATAAGATCTAGCACCACCTTAGAGGAACTCAGTCTAGCGAGAAAAATTGGGCAACACTCTTCACTAGAGTGTTGTACACAAATTTTTTTCTTTCCCCTTTTCCTCTTCTCCTTCCCTCCCTTTTCTTCCCTCTCCTCCTTTCTCTTCCACCCTTCCTCCTTTTCTCTCTCCTTCCTTTCCTCTCTCCCTATTTCCTTTTCCCTTCCTTCCTTCCTTCCTTCCTTCCTTCCTTCCTTCCTTCCTTCCTTCCTTCCTTCCTTCCTTCCTTCCTTCCCTCCTCTCTTTCCCCCCTCCCTTCTGCCTTCCTTTCTTTCTTCCTTCCAGGTGAGATATGGAGATACTTTCTCCTGTTCTGTGCCGGGAGTCTGAGCAAACCCCAGGTTTTAGGCTGATGAGTAGACACACCTGAGTGAACTGGGCATGGAGAAGCTGATTTCTCAGACTCCTAGAGAGGACACCTAGGTCCTACATCCTTCCTGCAGCCTTTGTGATGCTGAGCATTGGACAGAGGGTGTGTTGAATGGGATTAATGTGAATCTAGTGGGTCTCAAGTTGAGCTCATGAACTTCCATTTCTCTTTATGTATACTTGTTTCTTTTATTGTGTTGGGCTCTGTGATAAAATTGCGTAACATTAATTCTGCACACCACTATGTCTATGTCATGTTCTGTCGTTGGCATGAGGAGTAGCATTACAAATACTGTTTGTATTATAACGACTATATGCAGAAGCATCGAAAGGTATGATTCTTATAAAATAAATCTGGCCATCAGCCTGCCCCTGCTGCAAACCAAACAGCAGGAGAGAAGGGGGCCTGGTGGAGGTGGCATGAGGACCCCGTGGACATGCTAGAAAGTGGGCTCTGAGGGCAGACATATTTGTCTGCTTTGCTCCGGGCTGCATCCCAGGCCTAGAACAGAGCTGCCAATGAGGGATTGTGAGGGAACAGGTTAAAGGTAACAGAATGACTACGACACATAGAGCTCAGAAATTTTTATCCCAGTATGCACTTGAGAGCTTAATAAACGTTACTGCCTTTTCTTCCCATCTTCTTCTAGTTTCATCTGTGTGTATATGTGTGTGTATGTGCCTGTGTGTGTTTGTGCATGTATGTGCATGTGTGTATGTGTCTGTAGGGGGTGGGGGAAGCTAGAAGAAACAAGTTGGTTCATGATGGTCAGGGTTTCTCATCCTCCCCACTATGCCACTTTGGGCTAGATAATTCTCTGCTGTGAGGGGCTGTCCTGTGCATTGCAGGATATTTGGGAGCATCCCTGCCCTCTACCCACTAGAGGCCAGATACGTCCCCCCATCTCTACCCACTAGAGGCCAGATACGTTCCCCCATCTCTACCCACTAGAGGCCAGATACATTCCCCATCTCTACCACTAGAGGCCAGATACATTCCTCCATCTCTACCCACTAGAGGCCACATACATTCCCCCATCTCTACCCACTAGAGGCCACATACATTCCCCCATCTCTACCCACTAGAGGCCACATACATTCCCCCATCTCTACCCACTAGAGGCCACATACATTCCCCCATCTCTACCACTAGAGGCCAGATACATTCCCCATCTCTACCCGCTAGAGGCCAGATACATTCCCCCATCTCTACCCACTAGAGGCCACATACATTCCCCCATCTCTACCCACTAGAGGCCACATACATTCCTCCAGTTGTGACAACAAACATGTCTCTAGATATCACCAAATATTCCCTGGGAGGCAGAATTGCCCCTGTTAAGAAAAATTGCCGTAGCTCTAATCACCCAGTGAATAATTAAATATTTCATTTATAAACAAGTTGTTCGGGTACTATGTAGACATTGCCTGTGGCTATGTTATGTGTAAATATATATGAAGTCAGGACTTAACACATTTAGCTAAAAAGAAAAATAGCTAATATCAGATTAAAGTATATCAAGCCATAATTATCCATGAAGTAAGTAATGAGGTAGAAAATAATAAAGTTATTTCAGTCACAGAATTTCCCTGCATTAGATTGCTTTTCTAATTATGGTTTGGCTTCAGCTAAAAATATTAATAGTAATCAATTTCCTGAGCACACACTGACAGATGACGGGGAGGGATGGTAAGTGTGCATGGAGAGAAATCATGTGGGTTTCTTGAATGTTCATGAACACTCATAAAGTGGGTGCTGTAACCACAGGCGATCAAACTGCATGGTCCATTAGCAAGCTTAAAAAGTAATAGAAACATTCATACTTACAGGTGAATTAATGACTTGAGTCCCCGGAAAGTATGTCTTGAAATGGACTTGATGTTGTTGTTTTCTATGAATCTGCAATAGGTTATAGGATTTTTTGTCAGACAGTTGTAGGAACTTGGGAGCACTTGTCCTGAATCATTGTATTAACAAATAAGGGGTTTTTTTACTTACAAATACTCTAGATGTGGAAGACCAATAAAAGCATCATCACTGATTACATCAAAGGAGTTTGATGTGAATAACCTGCCCAGAAAAAGTACACCATAAAAATGGTTAAACTGACAGATTGTCAATCTTTACTGCTTTAATCTCTCAGAAACACCAGTGGCAGTTGTATACAGAAAAACGTCTGATGTCTGTCTGCTACAGTGTTATTTATTCAGATAATCTTTGCAGCTTTTTTTTTTTTACTTCTAATCATGTCCTCATCAAATGCTCATTGAAGGGGCGCCTTGTGCCCTTCTCACAGTGACAGCTGCCGCATGACCCAGGGCAGCTTTGAGACACAATCATAGCAGGTATAAAGGACAGAGCAGCCAAGTCAACATTGTGCACATTTTCATGACAATGACACTAACAATCTTTTCTGCTTACTAGAGGAAACTCTAAAGTATTCTGGCTGGCCCAAACAACAACACTTTGGGGTTTTAAGCCTGGGAGACCTAGAAAAATTTAGCCCTATGCTTGGTTGTGCTGTGATATCTCATAGCAGACAGGCCTCTGTCACTGGCTCCATGGACATCAACTAACCTTCTTTGAAAATGGGACAGACTGAAGATGGCAAACAATGAAGCTTGGAAAGAGACTTAGACCTATTTTATTACTAAAGAGTTGAAAAAAACCACTTTCATTTGGACAAATTTATTTGCAATTTCAAAATCTACAGGCGTTTGGTTTCAAATTTACTGATGGAAAAAACATCAGTCAGCTGCCCCACACCCTACTGAACTCCTTGGAGAACTGAATGAGAGGCTTAAAAGAGGTGCTTTCAGGCCAAAGAGTACATTATATTATATTATAATAATATCATAATAATTCTGCTAGTAAGTCTTGTGACTTTCACATTTAAAGTTTAGGGATTAAAAATCCCTAGATTATTTTTCTTATTTTTATAATGGCCATTATTTTTATAATGGCCACTAACAAGCTTAGCGACTTCACCTCTGAACCTATTCACTAAGGGGATTAAAACTAGGAGATCTCATTTCCTAAACATTTATGAGTAATTTATTTGACATCTGGGATTGCTTCAGATAATCAAAGGGGGGGGGGGACAGCAAGGACTTAGAGATGAATTGGCATGAATTGATAATTTTTAAAGCTGAAAGATGGGTACATGAGAGTGAGTTTTATTATTTTCTCTACTTTTATACATGCTTGAAAATGCCCATTAAAAATGTGGGGGAAAAAACAAACTGATCTAATATGATCTCTTGTATCTCTTCCTAAACTATCAACCATGGAGTTGTGTTGAATTCTCTTTCTAATCCCTCCTCCCTCTAATGTCATGGTTTTAGACTCAAATAATTCACTAGACTCTGAAAATCCAACACTAATGAATAGTGATACGTGTTAGAGCTCCACCATTATTGAAACAAATGCAAAGGTGTGATTTTCATCACAATTTTGGCAATCGTCTCTTCTCATTTCATGTTTCTGGAAAACAAGAAGATTGTTCAGCTTGACTCCAAGGTAAACTAGCATCCAAAGTCTCAAGGTTTTCCTTTCATTCTATATAGGCAGCATCAGGGGTAGAGAGAATGGATTTAGGCAGAAATAGGTACAGAGAAACACCTCCCACATTCACTGGTCTTCAAACTATCCCATGGTTGGACCAGTGACTTCATAATGACACACTTCAAATCGCCAAAAGAAAGTTTCCATTATGTTAAATGAGATGCAAGACAGAGTGGGAAATGGATATCAGTGGGCAGAACATGCCCATGCTTTTCACGGAAAGAGAAGAGAAGATTTCTGCTAGATTTTGTGTCTGCTTGTTCATTGTTTATCCCTAGCACCTGTGATAGTGCCTGCTCTATAGTGGACACTGAATAAATATTTGTTGAACAAAGAAGAATTCACTTTACATTAAATTCTTGAGCATTGCTAGATTATTGGATTGCATGTTCCTTACAGCAGGGACTTACCCTTATTTGTTTTTGTGTCTCTAGCCGTGAGCACAGTTCCTGGCTGAATAATATTGGTTGAACTAGATTTCAAGGACTAAAACCTCTGGCTAAAACTACAACTACATGCAAAAAGATGGATGAATATTCAAGGGGAAGAGGCCAGAAAACAGTAAAGTACACCCTATATTACTGTACTACATGAAGTACAATGCTGGTAGAAGTCAGGATAGTAGTTGCTCTTGGGGGCAAGTGGGAATTGGAAGAGAGCACAAGGGTATCTTTGGGGTCATGATAATGTCTGGCTTCTTGACCTGGGAGCTGGTTAGAAAGGTGTTCACTTTGTAAAAATTCATTGAGATTTACACTTATAATATGTGCACATTCATTTATGTATATTATATTTCAATTTAAAAGTTTCTTACTAAAGCTAAAAAAAACTCCTCTGGCTAAGATCATAATGAATACCATAATCTCTCAATGCTAAATTCAATTGTAGTTTCTATGGAAAAGAATGTGTAAAATTATACATACTTTCTAAATGTAGTCAAGTGGGCTATCCATTTTCTTACCCTATGTATACTTAAAAAGACTCTTACTTTATGTTCTATAAAGAGGGTGAAACTCTGACCCTTAATGTTTTATGAATTCCTCTAAATATGTTGGATTTCAATATTATGATTTGTTATTGAACCAGATATGTTAACATATCTCACAGTCCTTGTGAAGGGAAACTGTGCCCACCGCACACCATCTCGTCACACAACAGACTTGGTTAGAAAACAGTCACGTTTTCTGCTCCACAACCTTTGTCCCTTTCCACGAGTTATCAGGCAAGAAAGAATCAGTCAGTTCCTCCCCCAGAGCAGCCAATCTGTAGGTCAGGCAGCATCCCACGGCCCAAGTAGGTTGTTTCAAAAAGGTGAGTTGAGCAAAGGTGAGACCCTTCTTGGGGATTTGGAATTGGCAAACTGGGAGCTGGAACCTGCCAGCAGAGGAGCTGAAGGGAAAAGGAAGCCCTGGGGTGAGTTGGATCCACGGCAGACAAACGTGTACGCAAGGAATACTCAGGAGGATGCAGAATGTGGAGGAGACGTCGCTAAAGGAAGTGGCTTGAGGCTGGCACAGGGGAGATGCCTAGATCTGTGTTAGAGTTTGGACCAGTGCTTCTCAATCTTGGGGGCACTCAGAGTCGCCTAGGGAGCTGACACCTGGTTCCCACCCTCAGAAATTATGGCTAAATTCTACACCTGAAGTGTCCCCTGGGAAATTTAAAAGTCCCCCAGGTAACTCTTCTATGCAACCAGAGCTGCACATGCTAAGCTTTCCGGGTCAGTCAAAACACCCACCCCTTTCCCTGTGGTGACCGAGGGACCTCTGCTCCTTGAAGCTAGTCTGACTGGAACAGTGGCTGTGGGACATGGAGGAGCTACGGGATTCCCTGTCCCCATAACTACAGGTAGCAAGAGTCTGGAATAACATGAGTCGGAGGTGACAACTATCCTCACAACAGCAGCATCATGGAGGTGGAGGGGCTCATGGGGACCAACGTACCATCTAAACAACCCTGAGCCACAGCAGAGATCTGGACTTCACAAGTTTGCCAAGCAGCTGCCCCGTGGGTTTGTGCAGAGGTGGGATAGAATTTGCCCTCTGCCCCGGTCCTGTGGGAACACTTGGGGTCTCTCCTCTTTTCTTAGGGAGGGAAGAATCCAGGTATTTTCCCCTAGAATTTTGGGGAGGTGGACACAGGAATGTGCCTGCTCTGTCTGTACTCCTCTCCCCAGGGCTGTGCACTTACGAATTCAGTAAGAAAAGGGGCTGCGGGAGGAGTGGGGAGGATATTTTTTCTTCTTCAACCAAGGGAGTGTATATTTCCTTACCAGGAGGGAGATTTAGAAAGACCATATATAGCAACTGTCAATTCCAGGCAGCCACTAGCTCATTCTTTAAATAATGATCACCGCCTTCATAGTAGCCTACATTTCATAAATTCCTGCCTGGATTATCTTATTTGGTCTCTGGAACAACTCGATGAAAGTGGTAGAGTAGATGTTAATTATCTGTTTGACAGAGGAGGAAACTGAGGCCCAGAGGGCTACTGAAGGCTTTGCTCAAGATCACGAGGCCCAAGATCTCTGGTCTACTACCCTTTTCACACATCAGGTGGCCTCTCAGCTAGGTCCTAAGTCACATAATGACAGGATATCCACATTTTGGTGAACAGCTATAATAACACCACTCAGCTCACATGGATTTAAGAAATATTATTAAATAATCCCTTTCTTTAAGGAATGAATGAATCAATGTAAGTAGTCTCAAAGTCACATCAAGGTCAGATCAATCTGGGTTTTTTTCCTAAGTAAAAAGTTTTAAAATTTTGAATGTAGTCTGGTGTATTCTGTTTATGAATAATATATGCTCACTGTAGAAATCTAGAAAACACAGAAAAGCTCGAAGAAAATCAAGGGCACCATAATCATACTACCAAAAGATGCTGATACTCATATACATAATGCATGTATAATATATACATGTATGTTTATAAAATTGAGATAATTTTTATATTGTTTTGCGCCCTTTTCATTCGCTTATTTTTTTGTGAATAATTTCTCATGACAATCAAGTTTTCAAAAGTAGTTTTAACAATAAGTTACTTTTGTATTATGGATATATTATGATTTAATATTTTATTGTTGATTCTAAGTTTTACTATTATAAACACTATTATAACCATATTCATATATAAATATTTTCCTATCTCTATTTCCTTAGGAAATATTTTTTAAAGTAGCATTATTGGATTATAGATAGTTTTATTTATTATTATTTTTAAGAGACAGGGTCTCACTCTGCCACCCAGGTTGGAGTGCAGTGGCTGAGATCATAGCACCCTGCAACCTTGAATCCCTGGGCTCAAGCAATCCTCCCACCTCAGCCTCCAGAGTAGCTGGGACTACAGGTGACTGCTCAGCTAATTTTTTAATTTTTTGTAGAGATGGGCCTTGCTGTGTTGCCCAGGCAGGTCTCAGACTCCTGGTCTCAAGCAATCAATCCTCCTGCCTTGGCCTCCCAAAGTGCTGGGATTATAGGGATAAACCACTACGCCTGGCTGATTATAGACAGTTTTAAGATCTCTAGTTCTTTATTGCTAACTTGTATTAAATTACATGTCCAACTCTGAATACGGAAATGCCTATCTGACCATATCTTCACCAATATTTACTTTATCATTTTTGTTTTTTTTTCTATGAAATCATATTTTGACCATTTTTATTGCTTCTAAGCACTTTTTATTTATTAAGGATATTACTTATTCTTTTCCATCTTAGTTGATGCTAAGACTTTTTCCCTACTGATTATGGTTTGCTTTTATATTCATGATTTTTAGCATATAGAAGTTTACATTTTTATTTAACAAAATATATCAACTTCTATTATGTATTCCTTCTTTGCTATTATTCTCTAAAAGTTTTTTCCTACCTTGATATCAATTAAATATTACTTATATCCCTCCCTTTTTAACTTTTTTTTACATATACCTCTTAAATTCATTTGGGACTTTTATGTGTGATATGAGGTGCAACAAGGCCTTTGATTCTTTCATAAATATTTACCCAAATTTATTTAAAGCATTTTTTTGAATAATTAATGTCTTCCCTTCATGTGAGTGTTGCATCCTTCAAATGTCTGCTATTTTATTGCCTTTTCCCAAGGATCAAATCTGGGATTTATTTATTATTCCCACCACTTCCTAATTTTTTATTTGATCTTTTTATCATCATCATTATTGTTTATTTTCTCCTGATTTCCTTAGGACATTTATTGAGTTTCATTCTCCATCATATATTTTATTCATTCTGGTTAAAAATAAAAATATTCAGAAAAATAACTTTAGGTTTGTAAAGCATCCAGTAAGTTTTGACCTGTAATCATCTTTTAAAATCGCTTATTTGATTTCAGCAGGAATTTAGATTAATGTTAAGATTCCCTGTGGATGAGAGGTTTTTAAAAAAACTCTCGTAATTGTATTACTATTATTGCACTGGGATCAGAGGATGTGGGCTGGAAGACAGCCCCAAGCTCAGCTCTTTCACCCCGCTGTCTGTGAGCGCGGGTCCCCTTTCTTCATAAGCAGCAACGCTTTAGCGCCAAGGCGGTAAGGTCGACAAGGGGTTCCTGGTCAGACTGAGAGCTGGAACCAGCAGGAATCACTTCAAAATGAGCAGGAAAATGGGCCACAGGATTAGCACGGAGCTCCGCGTTCGGAGGGAGCCGAGGGTCAGCAACAGAGAAATGAGTGAAGGAGCGGAGGGTCTGAGAGTGAAGCTCCAGCTACCGGGGCTCAAAGCTGGGGCTGCCCCCGTGCAGCGGAGAGGTCAGAGGTGGGTCTGTAGAGCCAAACGTCTGGGCAGGCCAGTGAGTCGGTGCGAGTCTGACGCGCCACGGAAGCGCGTTCCCGTCCTGGCTCCTCGCCTCTTCTAGGGGCGGGGAAGGAGCACGCTGAAGTGGGAATCCGGACGCCTAGGTCCTACTTCCCACTTGGCCATATATTGTGTGTGCCCTTGAGCACATTGTTTCTCCCCTCTATGTTGTAACATGAGGGGGCTGGCCCAGGTGACTTTGAGGTCCCTTTCAGCTCTAAAGATGTATGGGTCTGTGCTTGTAGCACCACAGGCTTGGTCCATGGAAGACCAAGGCATGGGGCGTGGGGGCGGGGAGGCTGGTCTGCAGATGGCTGAATGGTGGGGTGGAGGGTGGCCCTTGCTGAGAAAATTGCCCATTGTCTAAAACCAGACTGCTCATCTGGTCCCGCACCAGGCACCCTGGCTCTAATGACACTTCCTCAGAGTCTCTCCAGTCACCTGTAACACCTTGACTGTCATTGGCCTATGAGTGTCCTGCCTCCGTCTATTAGCCTAGAGCTGTGGAGGGGAGATGATCTAGGGGACTGTCCCACACAATTCTCCCCTCTGTGAAGACTACCCTGGATGAAGAAGAGAAGGGGGAGCAGCCAGCACCTGGTTGTCACTTGAAGACTGCATTGATCGCATACAGAATGGAGAATCAGGCTTCTAAGCTTGTAGCTGCCACCTATTATTGGACATTAGCACATTAAGTCGGTAAATCTGTTTCATAATCTGTTAAAACAGGGTTGGTTATAACAAAAACACTTCTTGGATGATTCTAAGAATTACATGAGATAATGTATAAGAACATGTCTTCAGTGCTTCTGCCAAAGAATATCTAAGCAAAGAACATAGATGTAAAACGTTAGAGCTGGAAGAGTCCATAGATCTAGCAAAGGACTCTGGTTTTACTGCTAAGGAAACTCAAGGCCAGTGAGGTTGTCACCTGCCTAAGAAGACTTTGATGGGCATTGTCTAGGGTATTAAGCAGCTGTTGACAGTGTGTACAAACAGGAATGTGCACACTCCCAAGTATATACAGGTCTCTGTGTATGTACAAATATAAGTATATGTAAGTGTATATGTAGATGTACATGTATATGTAAACAAGGGAGTGGAGGGTACACAGGTTACAGCGGTTGGAAGACCTGGGGTCATGGCTGGAAAGGCTTGCCAACTTTAGAGCTGGCTTTGCTTAAATGATTCAGACCCCCTGGTTGTTACTATTCTAATATTCTCCTTTATCCAAAAGAATTGGGCTGGTTGAATGATAATTAATAATAGGCTGATGATTCACTTTAGTTAAATGCACACATTCCAAGTGCAGGTACCATGTGAATAATTTACATTTGAATATTTTAAAATATGTTCTTAAGATAGGAAAGCATTAAAGTGGGAAGCATCACACAAGTACATTGACAGTTCTTTTTGGCTCTAAATCTGGAAAAACATTTTCAATGTAATTTAGCTGATCCTTAAGTAGACTACCACCTCTTCAATCTGGATTGATTGGAAATAACTTTAATTTGGCTCCATATAAATCAAAGGGGCGGAGGTGACTCCAGAGAGATATGTAGTTTGATTCTCCTTTTTACAGATGAGGAAACTGAGGCTGGCACAGATTAAGTGATTTGACCAAGGGCACATCTCACATCTTTTGTCTGACCAAGGTGACATCTTTTGTCAGTGGCGGGGCTAGGATTAGGATGTAAGTTTTAGACTTGCAGGAATACTCTTGGTATGCATACTAGCAAAGATTTGAGCATAGACTCACTGCTTGCTTTTATAGTCCATTGCCTCTCACCCCAGGACAAACTCTTCCTTTCTAGGTGTTGGCATAACTAGTCAGCAGCCCAACCCCCCACCCCCCAATGCTTTTATGATTTCACCCTCTATCTCCCTAGTCCTGGAACACCAAAAGAGGTGACTCAAATTTTATCTAAAGCCTCTTCAGTGCCAGACCTCATCTTTAGCAGCTTGATATCTCATGTTAATTCTCAAATTAGCACTAATATGAAGATTTTATATTCTCTACTTAAAGCATACAGAAAACCAAGGTGAAAGAGGTAAAGTAATTTGAAGCTTGTAAGTAAGTGGCAGAGCTGGGATTCCAGACTCAGGCGTCATCTCCCCTTTCCTCCCAGTCCCCTCCCGCCACCCAGGCCACTGACTGGTTAATGCCATGTGGAAGCCAGCTTCCTCTTTCTGTCCCCACCAGTTCAGCCCAGTATCTGTGGCAAATCTAGAACAGCCTTTCCCAGTACAGTTGACCCTTGAACAAGATGTGTTTGAACCATGTGGGTCCATTTATACATGAATTCTTTTCTACCTCTGCCAGCCAGGAAACAGCAAGACCAAGACCCCCCTTCCTCCTCCTCCTCATCCTACTCAACAAGAAGAGGACGAGGATAAAGATTTTTATGATGATCCGCTTCCACTTAATGACTAGTAAATATATTTTCTCTCCTTTATGATTTTCTTAATAGTTTTCTTTTCTCTAGCTTACTTAATTATAAGAATACAGTACATACTACATATAACATACAAAAAATATGTAATAATCAACTGTTTATGTTATCGGTAAGGCTTCCAACAGGGGGCTATTAGTAGTTAAGTTTTAGGGGGGAGTTTTATGCAGATTTTCAACTGCACAAGGGGCTGGTCCCCATAGCCCCCACATTGTCCAAGGGTCAACTGTATTTCCCAGGGCATATTCCCTGAACCATAAGACCTTCAATGGGTTGAGAGGTTCACATGCACAAAAAATGGCAGATAACTTTAGGAAAAGTAGGTTAAAGAAGTTAATCAAGGTTCTTAACTATTCAAGGTTTTTTTTGTTTTTTTTGGGTTTTTTTGAGACAGGGTCTTGCTCTGGCACCCTGGCTAGAGTGCAGTGGCATCATCATAGCCCACTTCAACCTTAAACTCCTGGGCTCAAGTGATCCTGCTGCCTCAGCCTTTCAAGTAGCTGGGACTACAGGCATGTGCCAGGACGCCCAGCTAATTTTTCTATTTTTTGTAGAGACGGGGGTCTCGCTCTTGCTCAGGCTGGTCTCAAACTCCTGACCTCAAGTGATGCTCCCACCTCAGCCTCCCAGAGTGCTAGGATTACAGGTGTGAGCCACCACACCCAGTCTTCAAGTCTTTGTTATCCTTAAGTAAATTGAAACTCTTCCAAAGAGAATTAAATATACAGTTTCCCGACCTTATTGATAATGGGACCCTTTACCATTGAGCTTTCCATGAAAGAACATGACCTAGGGAAATGCTGGTTTAGCCATTTAGGACATAGCTGGGAGAGAACCCACTCCAAGTAAAAACAGTCAGAATATATGTCTGAGCTCAGGGGCCTTTTCCTTTTGAATGAGCTGCAAGGGACCATCTACTCCATCCAAAAGATGGAGCACCTACTGGAAGGTCCCTAAAGAAAAGGTGTGTGCTAAGCTGCTTGGCCAGGTGGACAGCTTGGTGGGCAGGCCTGACTCCCAGAGGTGGCATCAATAAATCCACACTAACAAATGGTCTCAGGTTGCTCCTTATATGGAGACAGATGGTTTAATGTATCCCTGAGGATGGGATTCTTTCCACCCACCCATGCTTTGCTATCCAGCCTCTCTAGAACAAGGTGAGGTATAAATAATTAAGCTAATATAATAAATAAAATGAATATCAATGCATACATATCCAAAGTACTGTATGTCCCATAAAAGCAATATTGTATGGGATGTTAAGAAAAATGAAACAACTTTAAATCCAGAGATTTTTCTATGCCAAGGTGCTTTGTGAATAGCCAAGCGGGGACAGAACATGCAGTTTCCCAAATTTATTTGACCGCCAAACTCCTTTCTTTCAGAACAACTGGTCCACAGGACAGAAGTTTAGAAAAGACTTGTCTAAGGTGTAACTTTGAAGTGAATAAGGTCTTTTTCTTTTCTTTCTTTCTCTCTCTCTTAAACAAGGAGACCAGAGCTTACACATACAAATGAGAGCTGAAACCTAGGGAAACTAGATGCTCTTGCCAGCAACTTTTCAAAGGGCTTTTGAAACTCTTTTCGGTTATTGTCCCCAGGAATCAGGGCACAGTCTCCTGAATACTCTCGTTAATGGCGAAGGTCGACCCTTTGTGAGAGGACTTGATTTTGGGAACAAAACTATGCAAAGTCAAGCCCAGTGATTCTTGTTCAGGAGGAAATAAACAGAATTGGTTAAAAGTGACGACATGAGTTTAAACCCCAGCTCGGTTACTTCACAGAGGTGTGACATTGAGGGGTTACCTGACTTCTCTAGGACTCAGTGCTTTATCTGTAAAATGGAGATAATCGCAACACCTCAAAAGGTTATTGTGACAATGAAATAAAAAATAAGGTATAAAAGTGCTTAGTGCCAGGAAATACAAAATAACCAATGAACCTAACAAAACCTTGCCTGTTTTATTGAATGGTTTGTAAACTGACAGTGAAGACGATGCTCAAAGAAGGATCCGAAAGTCTTTAGACATGGAAGCATGGTTGGGAAGAATCTGTGGCACTCCATGAAAAATTCTCTGTAAGTCAGGAGTTATTTGTATGCATACATTCTATATTTTTAAAAGATTCAGTGTTTTTTAATCATATTTTATACCGGCAAACAGTTGTCATCTTGCTATGTAAATGGGCCCAACAATTACTTTGTAATCCTTGCTCCACGGGAGAGATACTGTTTTATCATCAACCACCATGGGGAGGGCCTACTTAGGACCCTTTGGACCTGTTTGGGAGATTGGGAACTATATTATTTTAATAATAACCTTATAACAACCAATTCCATATTATGAGGTTCTTTCAATTAACAATCTAATTTACTCATTTGTTAGACTTGATTTAATAGTTTTTGTCCATTTCTTTAACAAGGCCATTTCCTCTATTATATTAAAGTAGCTCTGTTTGTAGAATAGAATATAACACAATATAATTTGAAGACAGAAATAGACCTTAGATGTAATTGAATGTGAGGGTCTTAAAATGCCAACTTATGTTTTGTTTGGTCTTTATTCTATTTAAAACTCTGCTTCCAGATTTCTGCCTTCTCTGAAAATTAAGGAGATAGGGCCCCATGTCTGTGTACCACATTCCCATCAATAATAATCAGTTGGCGCAGAGGACATCATTTTTAGGTAAGATGTATCTTCTCTGGTTCACCCCAGTCACCAACACTCCTTACTGTCTATACCCAGCTGCTTCCTTCATTTATCCTGACACTGGAAGCCCCATTAGCATTTGAGTTGAGAACCATAATTTAACCTACCTCTGGTGTTTTATGCAATAAAAGCTAAGGCCCCGTGATATTTGTGACCTAGGCAAGATTACACAGCCCATTAGTGGCCAAACTGAATTTCAAACCAATGTCTCCTGACTTCTAGTTCAGGCCTCTTTCCATCCTACCATAGAACCACTCATCTGAAGACTGCCAGAGTTAATTATGTTAAACAAAATCTGACATGCTTTATAAAACCTGGTGGCCGTTATTTTACTCATGAAGAAGTGAGAGGGTTACCACTTTTTTTTTGAAAAATAAATAGTTCATGTTTCCTGTAAGAAGTATTTAAAGGAAACATTTCTTAGCAGGTTCTGATGGAGACCTATGTGTAGAACCACAAACATTTTAAAACTGGGATTATTGGAAAATCCAGATTACACATTCAGACACTAATCTGATGTTACGGCAATTCAAATTAAAGTGCTTTTCAAATACTATAATAAAAGCTAATGTTTATTGAGTTACAGGAACTGTGCCAAGCATTTTTTCCTGCATTGTTTTACTTAATCTTTACTGTAATCCTGTGCAATAGGTACTATGGCTATTTCCCGTTATAGGTATCAAGGCTTGATTAAGCTTGCTCCAAATTACACAACCAATAAGCAACAGAGTGGGGATTTGAACCCATGGCTGTCTGACCACAAAGTCTGTGTTCTTTGCCACATTGCCAGCTCCCCAGGTTCCACCATTCTGATATCACAGCTGATGTTTTAAGGCTCCTGAAAACATTTTGTAGTCCATATTATCCATGAGATCAACCACCAGCAAGTATCAGCATTCCCACCAATCAACTGAACATCATTCTGAACAAAATGAGGAAGCTTATCAAGACTACCTTACAATACATTCACATACAGCCAAATATAATTTACCTTTTCAGAAATCACTGCCAGCTTGGGGCTGTCTTATCAGGGTGGAGAGCGACAGCATGTCACTCATCTTGGTGTCCGTCACAAAGCCTGACCTTGCACCTGCTACTCAGTGGAACACCAAAATGTGTTTGCTAAAACGGGAAGCTTTCGTTTTTGTTTTGTTAACTGCTTGCAACCATACAATAAATAAACACCTGTTTTAGCTAAGTAGGTACTTTAAATAAGTAAAAAATGAAATTATCTTTGTGTTAATGATTTTTTTTCCATCTTAATAATGCTTAACTAACATTTCCCTTTGGATGTTCTGTTCAGACTAGAGAAAGGGGAATTTTGCCCTTTACAGCTGTGGTCCCCAACCTTCGGGCTGTGGACCAGTACTGGTCCAGAGCCTGTTAGGAACCAGGCCACACAGCAGGAGGTGAGCGTGGGTGAGCCAGCTAAGCTTCCCCTGTACTTACAGTCACTCCTCGTCACTCACATTGCCACCTGAGCTCTGCCTCCTGTCAGATCAGCGGCGGCATTAGTTGCAGGAAAACAAGCTCAGGGCTCCCATTGATTCTGCGTTATAGTGAGTTGTATAATTATTTCATCATATATTACAATGTAATAATAATAGAAATAAAGTGCACAATAAATATAATGTGCTTGAAACCATCTCCCCTACGTCTCTCCTCCGGTCTGTGGAAAAATTGTCTTCCATGAAACCGGTTCCTGATGCCAAAAAGGTTGGGGACCGCTGCTTTACAGGAGAGAGACTAGTCTGCCTCTGCAGTCAAACTAAGAAGCCAGGAGGCTGAATTCAAAGTCAGGGTGGGACAAAAGAGATTCAACAGTGGGTCCGAGAAACGGCTTTGCCTTTGAAATCCTGGTAGCTGGAAATCTCCGTTGAAGAAGTTTGAAGTCCTAACTTCTTATCTCTTTGCATTTTTTGGTTCAGCTCACTCTCTAGACCCCTAGACCATCATTAGCCCAGCTGAAATCAGACAGGTGGGCCAAACCTAAAAAAGGTTGTGGCCGGGCGCAGTGGCTCACGCCTGTAGCACCCTGGGAGGCCAAGGCAGGAGGATCGTTTGAGCTCAGGAGTTGGAGACCAGCCTGAGCAAGAGCGAGACCTCCTCTCTACTAAAAAATAGAAAGAAATTAGCTGGACAACTAAAAATATATAGAAAAAATTAGCTGAGCATGGTGGCGCATGCCTGTAGTCCCAGCTACTCGGGAGGCTAAGGCGGTAGGATAGCTTGAGCCCAGGAGTTTGAGGTTGCTGTGAGCTAGGCTGATGCCACGGCACTCTAGCCTGGCCAACAGAATGAGACTGTGTCTCAAAAAAATAAAATAAAATAAAAAAGGATGTGAACATGACCGGAAACATCTACTGATAGTAAAAACAGGAGTCGTCAGTATGAAATCTATGGAAATATGAATTGGATTCAACAAGTCTATAGAAAAGCAATGTCCTGGTTTATGACGCCTAGCCTTGTCCCTGGGACCACGGTTTCTTAATGGTCCTCTGAGAGAGACACGAGGCAGATGCAGGCACAAACATCTCTAATGCATGGCAGGCAGTGCTGGGGCCATCAGCACCGGCTGCAGATCTGGGAAGACAGAGGTCATGGGATGAGATACCTCAGTCTGGTGTGGACCGAGCACGTTTGTGTGTGTGTGTGTGTAGGGTCTGTGTGTGTTGTGAGTCATGACCCTCCACAAAGATGTGAGGGGCAAATGCTGTTAACTCCAACTCAGGTGTTCAGACTTTCTCCACCTCCAGGGAGCCATGAGAGCACAGGGGGACGTGTGGAGGGCTATGTGTCAGGAAGGTGACGCTAAGGGAGATGGGTCGCTGGGAGCTGGAAGCACAGAGAGGTGCAGAAAAGCTCCTACAGGGGCCTGTGAAACAGCGAAGGAAGCGTGGTGTCAATGAGGGGAATGGCGCTGCCAGGAAGAGGAGGCAGCAGTTCCCGCGTTGTCTGACAGGCCACTCGTCCAGTTGGAAGAGGACAGTGAGCGAGAGGGGCAGGTAACTCCTAGGTGTCTTGCCTGAATGACTGAGAGGATGAAATAGGCGTTCAGAGAAAACATTTGTTGTACAGCGCTAGCTTGTACAGTTACAAGAATTAATTAACTAAAAAGTTAAAAATCAGATCTATGGGTCATTGGGCAAATTGTAGACAAAACAGCTTGGATGGCTGAAATTTTGACTTTTTTGGTTCATCGAGGGTGTACCAGCTGGGCATGAACCAAAACATGCTCATCTGTAACCACTCATAATTCCCCTAAAACCTCTCTTAGCTGATAGTCTGACTTGAGTGGTCATTGAAGATGGCTAAATTTGTCTTACACTTGTAATATAAGGAGGAATTTTAAAAAATAGCAATTGCTTTGATAGGCCGTGGATATTTTTTCCTGGACAAGTAATATTTTGAAGGACTAAATGATAAAGTCTTGGTAAGGATGGACTCATTATTTCTCTTGTTCATGCTATTTGCTTTTCCATTTGTTTTTAGTTTTTAATTTCTTACAGACTGTGTACTTAGGAGTTGATTGTGAATTAATTAAAAAAATAATGCTATTCCTTCCCCAACCCAGAAAGATCAAGTCTGTGTTTCAAACAAGACCAAATCCCACCAGGATAACTTTTTCTGGTCACACTGAATTCTTATATATAAGTTTTTTTTTCTTTTATTTTGTTTATTTGAGCACGAGACTAAAACGAACCCTGGAAATCACTCTCTACAAATAGAGCTCTCTTAGGAATTGCAGGAGTTTAGTTCATTAAAATATGTTATGAATGAATGGCAATGTGGCCACGCTCTATCCTCTTAAATTTGAATTTTTTACTTCTGTCATGAGCCTATATCATTGGGAATTTGGGTCTGTAGTTGAGAAGGAGCAGGCCTATAACGTGTGAAAACACATTTCTCTAAATTGCATTAACTAAAAGTACCACTCTTTTTCACTAAAAGCAAACTAGAATGCATAATCGTTCTCATTGGTTATGTTTCAAAACTGGCCCTATGGAAAACATGAATGAAACTGCATTTGCTTAGAGAAGGTTTTTGTTGTGTAAAACCATAAATGAGATTTTCAAAAACTGTCTTGTATAACTAATCTGATGGATTTTTATTGGATCATTTTATTCTTTCTCTCCTCTCCACAGAGTGTGGGTTTTTGTTTTTCTTGTTCTCCAACACAAACTGCCAGCCATGGCCTACCAGGATCTTTTCCCAAACCCTGCATGTAACTTAAGGTACTGCATCTGTTTTCCTCAGTATCCTGGACTGACATTTCAAAAAGTACTTCTCATGATAGCTTCTACAGAAGGTCTGAAAAAGCATTTGGGGCCATAACAAGATTATCGGATTGTTAGGGTGGATGATGGGAATGGGACATTTCTTTGCCTTTTCCAGCAACAGAGCCAGAAACCAACTGCCTTCCTACATAAATTGAGCAGAATTGATTCTGAAGTTTATCTGTTCACAGGATATGATGGGTCAATTTGATAGTTCATGGTCACGAACGCGGCTAGAATTCATAGCAAACCCCAAGCAGTGGCTGGGGTCATCTAGGCCTGATCCGATGGCCCAACACAGGCCCCTCCGTCTTGACGTTCCAGTGCAGGGTTGGCTGCCTATATGGGGTTTTCAGGGCACTGGACGAACCCATCCCACAGAGGAGCCCTTCCTATCTGTGACCCATGCCTGCTCACAATTGTTACAGTTGTGGCACAATTCATATTCAGAGCCTCCGCATTTATTTCCTCCTCAGTGCACGTGAGCTTATTAGACCTTTTCCTGAGGACAGGAGGAAGCAGGGAACACTGGGCAGGGAGGATGGAGAGCAGAGTGTCTAGGAACAGAGTCCCGGAGATTAAAAACAAACTTTGACCCCAGACAAGTTTGCGTAAGATCAGCACCTGCGCAAAGCTACCATGTTGAGGTTAGCCAATTTGAGTTAACTAAGGACATACGGGCAGAATTACTCTCCCTTTTGTTATTTCTGAAACCTGAACTGCTTTTAGAAATAAGGGCTGGAATGTTCCATAGGCACTCGGAGCATGGGACACGGGAATGCACACATACTCGCTCGGGCTATTTAAAAACCAGTCCCTTGGCTTCCCTCTGTGATTCTAAATGCGTGTAATCACATTACCCTGCAGCAGCCGGTAACTATTTCTATAACATTGTCCAGCATCTGTGCTTGCCGTGACTGGGTCCACCCAACAAAAACAAAGTGGAGATGTGGTAACTGACTAGGTTGATCACTCCAGGCTCTCTGTGCCACACTAATGTCCATCTAGTGTCAGAATATGAGTAGTTATGTCAACTGAGACTTTTCGAATTTTAAGGACTGATCTATTTCACCGTCCTGGGGGAGGGAGGGGCCATAGTACATCAAAAGGATCCTTCTTAAAGGAGCCATTTATTTACTTAACAAATGAACAGCGTAAGCACAATTTTCTCACTTTCTCAGATACAGCAAATTCTTATCCTTTGGAAAGATCCCGGCATTAGAGATTTTTCCCTTTTCTGGGCTAAAGAATCTATCTTTCTTGGAATTGTTCGATGTGCTCACACTTCCTCTACTCACACTACTAGCCATCAATCAAACAGATAAACCCTTTAGGAGTAACCTAGCCAACTGTTAATTACTTGAAGACATTAGCCAGTGGAAGGACATCAGCCAACATCCTTACATAATGTCAAAACACCTGATCAAGTTTGTGAATTCAATGAAATAGTCAAACCAGTTTAGGGATTTCATATAGACAAAACAATAGATTGAGTGACTTTTAGCTTTTTAGCTTAATGTAAAATTTTTAAAACTTACTATTCATAAAACATGTAAGCATTTGCCATACCCCATGCCAAGTGTTTCACCTACTTAATCTTATCTATTTCTGATAACAACCCTTCAAAGTATGTGTTTGCACTTCCATTTTACAGATAAGGAGACTGAGGCTCAGTGAGATTTAGTCATTTGCACAAGCCTGCGTATCTAAGTTCTACGAGTGGTGGGGTGGGATTTAAACTCCGGTCTCTCTAAATGTACTTCCACACTGTCTCATATATATATGACCGCAAACGGCCAAAATGGCCAACTAAGGCAAGAAAACAAAACAACACAAACAAACAAACCAACAAAAAAACCAAAAAGCTTGGGTCCTGAATCATGCAGTTAAGAGAGCCCAAACCCAGCTGACCCACAATTGGCTCATTCTCCCCAGAACAGTCCAGCTACAACCCAAGTCTCGTGCCTGATCCCTGAGTACCGGGGGACCTCCCGACCCCCACGTGATACTGCTCGAAGAACCGGAACTCCAACTGCCAAACATTACACATCAGAACGAATTATACATGTTACATTATGCCTGTGAAGAGATCTAATTTCTTAGTCAAATATTATTTTTTTGAATATTTTCAGGCATAGACTGGATATGTGGTTCCCTTGTGGCCAACTCAAAACACAGAGCAAAGAGTAATCCTTTGCACTATCCCATATTAATATTTTCTTTTCCTCCTTGTAAGGGGACTAGTTATAAATTAGATGAGATTAAAAAAACAGTGTCTCGAGAATTGGTACTTTAAGGAATTACCTAGAAAGAACTGAGAGAGTTTTTTTTAATTGTTTCCCCCCACATGGTAAATCATACAGTGTAGCAGCCTGCCCCAGATCCCGGGAGACAACATCTTGAGCGCATATGTTATGCTAGGTTCTGTATTGACTAATTCAGAAACTCCAGGGCAAAATAACCGAAGTTCCCAAGTTAAAAATGAAAGTAAAATAGTGGAATGGAATTGGGATCATTGTTGCAACATTCCAGCAACTTCATAAATAGCCATTAAAGTAGACAGCATTCCAGGTTAGCAAATTTACCATTGCAAGAATCGACCTGCACTGTTGGTGTGAAGTCGCAAACAAACCCATCTACCTCTCACTTTACTGATATTCTTTCTTTTCAGAAATACAATCACATTTGACCAAATTAATATTGAGATCATTTTACTAGAGGGCTTATCCAAATATATGCCATATTAAAAATAGTCATGATATAAATATTTCTCACAAGAGCTGCAGCGATGGTGTGAATAAAAAACTCCCTTCTGAGATTTCAGTAAAACCAGATCTCACAAAGGATCTGAAAGAAAACAAAAAACAAACAAACAGACACACACAAAGAGACACACACACAGAGAACAAACCTTATGTTAATCCGGTTTAGCATAACAGTCACTATTTTGACACTATTTTATGAAGTACCATACCCCGTTCCTTTCCAGATGAAGTAAGAGAGATGAATCTACTACAGGTTTCTCATAATAATGTTCAGGGGTGGGGGCTATCTAAGCATGTTCAGTAGCAGCTAATAAAAAACCAAAATTTCTAAATGCAGCAAAATGTTAGCACTGTCAAATGGCCAAGCATGCAAGAGGAATCTCTCTCTCCATGCCCTTCTACGAATACATACAAAGCCCCAAATACACCGGCTGGAATTTTTAAATCGTAAATTAGATATCAAAATGCTTACGGGCCTTACAATGAGATAACATCAGGAGGAACGGTGCGTGGAATGGATCTGGCATTCTCACATAAAGCATTATCTTTGGTACAAGTACACACGGCAGGGCATTTTGGCTTCGCTGGTTTCTTCCCCTCAGTCAGCAAAAGCGCAGATAAGAGACATAGGAAATAAGCAATTCTTTTCAGGGGAATGCAGGCATTTCCCATCCTTTTGCTTCGTTCTGATTCCATGCAGGCAAAAAAATATCCCCAACCATGAACAGGGCTTCTGGAATTCAGATGGTGATTGTCTTGCTCTGAGCACAGGTCACATAGGAGTCCACCCTTCTCCTCTGCCTCTGTATCTCTGCTTTTCAAAACAGGGACCTGCAGCTGATTCGTGCGTGAGCCGCTCCTCGCTCCAGCAATGCACGGCTCCTCGGGGGAAGAGACCTGTGAGGTGCTGTGCGATGGGAGGGATCCAAGTGCTGGAGGACAGAGCCGACTTGCATCACCACGAAAACACTGAGCACAGACCAGCCTTCGAAGGCAGAGTGAAGTGATGTAACAGAAAATAAACAGCTTTCTGCTTTCACCGGGAGGCCCTTTAATTGTTACCAAAAATAGGACGGCATTATGTCTTATTAGTGGGTGGGTGGGCGGACGGGTGGGAGCAGTCATCTTGCATAGGATGTCGGCAATCTCAGAAACCTCTGGGAATTTGCTTTTCATGTAGCAAACAACCTCGTAAGAAAAACTAGCTTTGGAGCCAGCCCTGGCTGGAAAAATGAAGTTAAATGAAACTCTCTCCGCTGCATTCGGCTAATACCTTGCTGTTTCTTGCCGAGTCCACCTGGCTGATGCCATCCTTGAAAGACAAATAAGAACACACGGAGAATATGACTTTCAGGGGATGAATGTGAGTAAACACTTTTCTGACACTTATTAACTGTCATGAATTATTGGTATTCGTGCCCCCACCCTCCTGTTTAATCTGTACCCTCCTCCCGTGGTAAGGGAGGGAGACGGAAACGTGGACCCTCTGTCTGTGTATGATCCACCCTCCCTCCCCACTTCTCCCACCCTCCCTTCTTTGGCAGTAGCACCAGGAGCTTGGAAGGAACTCCCTGCCAGCAGGAGGCAGCCAACTCTGGCTTCCCGGGGCTTTGGAAATGGCCTGGCTCAGCCCCAGAGGCTACGACATGGGGGGGAACTGCGGGACTAAGGACTGGAGACCCGGCTTTGAGATCCCACCACTGCGGTGACCTAGCTGATTTTACAGACAGGGAAATGGCTGAATCTACTCCCCTGTCTGTAAAATGGGGATGATGGTATAGACATTCTGTGATTATGATTAAAATGAAATGGAAGTGATGGGCTGTTACAGGTGCACTTGATGGGATACAGGATGGCCCCTAGAAAAAGGAAATTCACTTAAAGAAGCAAAAATGCAGAGGTGATGGCCTTGAGGTGGGGTGGTCTAGTCCAAGAGAGGGGAAGACTCTTAGGATGGCGGCAGAGGAGGAAAATAGACCCCTGGTCCTCCCACCATGCTGAAGGTGGCCATCCTCCAAGAGGGCACGGCCAGCCTGGGGTGTCACTCCATGGAGGAGTCCTTTCTCCTCCAGCTTCTTAGACTGACAGTATTGAAAGGGTGGTTTGAGCAAATGCATGATTGTGACATATAACCTCATCCTGCATTGGAGCTTGCTGCGTTGCCACTCCACCCCTTCTGTCTCCTAGCTGGCCCGGCGCTAATGCCGATCACTCGCTCAAGTCTCTGTAGCTCGGGGAGGAGGGGCGGGGGATGGCCCACAGTGGTGGTCATAAGCATTCTCGGATTCAACTACTGTCTGTTTAGCCCAGAAGACTGAGGGTTCCATAAAGGTAGAGAAACTGCTGTGGAACTGGTGCCTGCACGGCGTTGTACATGCACGCTGTGGGCAACTGCATGCCTATGCGAGCAACAGCCCAGTGGACGGTCCGTTCACGCTGATCACATGCTCATCCAAATAAACCTCAATTGCACCTCAGAGTTATAACAAAGGGAGATCTGACCTAGTCCAGGAAGTCAGGGGACAATTCCCTGAAGAAGCAGTGATTGTGCTGAGTTCTAAGGTAAGGAGGAGTGAAAGAGGGGGTTGGGAGAGCATTCCAGGTGGAGGGAAAAGCATATGCGAAGGACAGCAACAGTCACCTCTGCAGAGTCAGGTGGAAGAATGATATTATCTGGATTGTGCTTCAAAAAGACCAGTACATTATCATCACTAAGCCAGTTTTTGAGGGTTTGTAAATACTGTATGTTGTTTTTTTACAGAAAAGGAAAAAAACCCTCTCAGTCCAAAAGAATAACGATTTTAGAATGTATTCTACTAATGCTTCCCTGCCGAGGACTCTGTAGGGGAGGGAGTATATGATGGCATTTTTAGAAACTGTGACCTATGGGCAAGCCTCACTTTAAACAGTAAAAGTGTCACTTAAAAGTTGGCTGCAAGTCAGATTTCTATAAATTGGATCCGACTTCAAGTGCACAGTGGAAATTTGTTCCACAAAATAATTATGTGGTAACAAGTTTATGGAGGATTGTTTTTGTTCAAAGTCACCCCTAAATGATCTGACTTGTAAATGATGTATTTTATAACCACAAATAAAAACCCTGAGAACTTTCAGGGAACTCAGAGATCTTGGATCCAATCTCTGCATGTTACAGATGGAGAAACTGAGGTACTGAGAGGTCACACAGATGGTAAGTGGCAGAGCCACCTTCCTGCATGAAGGGACACAACAGCAGGTGTTTGGTTGAAATCTGGTCGGTGTAGTCAGGATAATTCATTCCCTACATTACACATTCAAATGTGTTGAATTATCAAGCTTGCTTGACTAGCTCTTGGCTTCATGCGACGTAGATACAGTCAGAGAAAGGGCGAGCTGTCTTTCACTTTTGACTCAGTAAAGGTGGGAGGGCAAATGAATGAGGGACAGAAATCACATCCACACTATTCACTTTACAGCTGTATTTATCTGGCAGTTCAGTTTGTCAGTTCAAGTGGAAAAAGGACCACTGGGGAGGGCATGGGGAACTCTAAGGGCAAATTACAATGGGCATTCTGAAAAGACAGTATCCTTTTCTTTTTCTATGGCATTTACAGCCCAGACTTGAATTCTTTATTCATTTAAAACACCCACTAAGATCGGGCAAAATTTTAACCATATAATGCAGAGTGTCGACAGCCTTTCTGGGAGGAGAAACCACTTCCTGGCCCCAGAATTGGGTCCAAGGAGGGGCTGGGAAGATGAGGGCAGGTCACCAAGTTGAAGTCTTGAGAGGCCTCCGGGGGAGCAGAGAGGACGTGGGAAGTAGGAGTTAGAAGCTTAGGGCTTGCCACCAACTTGGATAATTTAGATAAAGTATAATACCTACTTGTGGACCACACTGGGTACCTTGGGACAAGGGCCTAGAAAGGATGTAGGCAGAGTTGGAAGGAGGCCCAAGGCAGCTGAGAGGCCCAACTGAGGCAGGCTGGACACCCCATTGTCCCAACTGTGCAGAAGCAGCCGAGCAGTGCCTGGGACTGGCTCTGCACTTTGCCAACCCTGTGAACTTGGGCCGATATAGCTTTCATGAGCCACAATCTTTGCCTCTGCAAAATGAAGATAATAATAGTACGTATCATATAGAGTTGTTGAGAGAATTAAATGAGATACTGTATCTAAAAGTGCTTCTGGTGTGGCCTGATACATGAGAAAGATTTATCATCATCATCATCACGGTTGCAATAGGACTTGAATTCTGAACATGTGACTCCTGGTACCTGGAAAGCAGAGCTCTCAAATAAAAATGAGGTTAGCTGAAGTCTATATTCACTCCAGGAAGCAGGCACTTCTTGGCAGGATGACGGACTATGGCCCTGTCAAGAGTCTAGACGTGTGAAGGTGCCTCCTGGGAAAGAGAGAACGCACCACGTTGGGTAAAAGTAGGAGCACAAGCTTGGCCCAAGGATGAGGCCAGAGCTGGAGAAAAAGAAGGAGGTTGTGAATCTAGGATGAAGATTTTTTTCAGCCCACTGCCCTTGGACATTTGCAAGTTAGAGGGGGGTAAGATGAATCTACTTTGGGATCCCTGCTCCAAAGGAGGGATTCTCTGCAGTTTGGTGGGCACCATTGCACTATATGTGGGTGCTGAAGAGCAACACACAGTGGTGGCACTAGGAGCTGCCACAGAATATGAGACAAATGACATCCTCATCCAGCCCCAAGGGTCAGACCAAAGTCACCGAATTTTTCACCAGGAGCAGCTCAGCCTTGGTGTCCCAGCATCAGTGACAGGTCTGCAGACATCAAAGGAACTGGCAAAGGATCCCAAAAGGGAGCCAGAACAGAAGAGAAGAAAAATGAGGGATGAGGTACAATGTCTGGGAACACATGTACAATGTTCCCTGAGCATCCTCTGCAAGACTGGAAGGGGGTCCTGGGGTGGGGGTTGCTGGCACTTCTGGAAGAGCAGATGAAAGCAGAGTGAGAGAGGAACAGCATGTGCCGTGGTTATGATCCCAGTTTTCCCCTCAGACTGGTGTGACCTAGGAAACACACATTGTGCAAGTAAACAAATCATTATTAGGAGCATTAAAAGATCAAGCTTGGCCTGCCTCCTTTTACAAACACTCATGCAAACTGGTGTCATTTTAAGCAGGCTTTTCAAATAGAGCAGGGTTTTTGAAGTTTGCAGTCAGATCAGATACAATAGTGGGTCAGGAAATCAATCTAGTGGGGACAAGCAGAATTTTGAAAATGAAATTATTTTGAATACAAAATTGAAGCATATTGCACCTATAAGGGTGACTATTGCCTTGTGAAGCCCTTGTTTCCATTCTGTGTGTGTGTGTGTGTGTGCACAGTTGTGATAGAAATTGTGTTTCTTACAATCAGTTTACAAAAGAAGAAGAAGAAAGAAAAAGAAAACTGCATTAGCATGTGGTAAAGATCCTCCCCTACTCCAGGAATCTGGGAAATGGCTGGGAGATTATCTTGATTCCAAACATTTCACTTACTGATTGAGGTTAGCATTTAGACCTGTTGAAATATTGTTTCTGTTATTTACTAGCTGTGTTTTCTTGGGCAAGTTGCTTAGCATCTCTGTGCTTCATTTTCCACGTTAATAATGTAGAAATAATAATACCATCTTTGCCTTGTTGATACTAGCATTAGCGACGGTACATGCGGCAGGCATGTTACAGAGAAGGCATTGTACTGCTGATGGTTCTACCAGAATTAAATGGGAAGGGGGGCACGGGCAGTGAGCAGAGGGTCAGATCTTTAAGATTACTTAGATGTAGTATATTGCTTAGGACTGTTTGGTAGCAAGTGACAGACATAGACTGTGCCAGGGTAAGTGTAAAAGAGCCTTGTTGCTATGGTGATAGAGTGACTCACAGAATCCAAGGAAGGGTTGACCAAGCTTTAGAAGTGGAGAGCTTGTGAGAGCTTGGGCATCTAGGTGGAAAGAGCTAATGGACGATGTCCCCAGGTGAATCCAGTCCAATCAGTTCTCATCCCCACATTCATCCCTTAAAGGAGAGAGGCTGCTGGACTGAGCTCGGGTCAGATGCCTAACCATTTGCCAAGGGAAAGCAGGGCACCTTGGCCAGCAATCCCACAAAGACTGCAAGTGATGGGAGCGGGTGGTTTCCCAAAAGGAAGTTTGGTGCCGCTGCCAGGAGCAGAGAGAATGGAGGCTGGGCAGGCAGAAACAAGGGACCCTCACCCTGGCAGATATGCCAGGACCTGTTAGCTAATATCATCTGCCTTTGCCCGGGCTCATCACTCCAAACCCAACCTCATGATTTTGAAGAGAAATAACCATAAGGCAATTTGTACACACAGATATGGATAATTTCTCAAAGGTCAGCTAACCTCTGGGGTCCTAACTGTGACATCAGGGGATTTTCACCTCTTATGATCCAAGAGAATAGAACTCCTGGAGTTGAGAAGACAATAATAACAAAAGCGGACACTTACAGAATGCTTATAATGTGCCGGCTGCCATTTTAAAGCGCTTTATGCATATTAACTCACTTAATCCTCATAACAATCCCATGGGCTAGATACTATTATCATTTCCCGGATATTTACAGAAAAGGAAACAGGACCAGAGGTGAGGTAGCTTGCCCAGAGTCCCACTGCCAGTGAGAGATGGTGCTGGGATCTAACCCAGGTGTTTGGATTCTGGTGGCCACTCTATTAGCACTGCTGACACCGCCCCTCTGAAGGGCCCTGTGGAATGGGGGATGCTGAGCGCTGCTTTGGAGGCCCACAGCGCCTCGCAGGCTGGGCACTGCTATTGGACTACAACTCCCAGCATGCAACTGGGCTAGCCATCTTCGTAACCCCTTCTTCACCAAAATTCCTCACTGTCTTAGGTAAAGCATTTTTACTGGCAAAATCTGATGTCCCTAAAGGATAATTATGCAATAGAGCCATGGATGCAGGTGTAAGTGGCAGTAGATAGTGAAGAGGGAAAGATTCTAAGTTAAAATATCCTTTGCATTTTTCAGCCTTCCTTCAAAGGAAGACATTGGAGAGATTACCATAGGAAAGATTTTTTTTTTTTTAATTTAGAAATGTGTACTGTGAAAATATCCATAAGGGTGTTTTAGAGCACCCATTCTCAAACTTGGCTGCATTTTGGAATCACTTGGGAAATTAAGAAAAATACTTAATGCCTGGGTCATATTCCTAGAGGTTTTGATTTAATTGGTCTGGGGGTGTGAATTTTAAAAGCTCTGCATGAAATTCTGAATAATTCCTCATGGGTATAAAACAGGAGGCACGGCATGTCATGTAGGGTGCAACGTGGGGAAGCAGCAGCGTTGGCCAGGAGGCAGAGGGGGTGGGGGAAAATGTGGACCAGAGCCTTTATTGTGGTTTCCGTGGGAAGGAACAGGCAGGGTAAACAGGTTTAGGATTGGCTAGTTTGAATAATCATCTCAGTGAGCTTTGGAGCATAGGAGCTGCCCCTGGTTGTCTGGTACCTGGCCCTGGCATGATTAGGGCAGGTGGATAGTGGTCCCTGAGTGGTTGGGGGTATGGACTCTGAATTGGTTGGTTTGCATGTGAAAGGTGTGCTCTCCCATGTGAGTCAGGTACTATCTCCAGTAATTGCTGACTCTGGAAGGGCAGTCCCTCCCGGTCAGCTTGGCCCCAGATATCAAGGCATCGGGATATGGAAAATAAACTGACATGCTTAATATACTCTTCTACCCACCCTTTAATAAAAGCAGCTGACCAGCTCTACAAGCACTGCAGGGAAGCACCCCATTAGGAGTGGTGGTCTGCAGGGAAGGGAGTAGGAAGACCAATAAACCCAGGAGGATTTCAGCCCTGCCCCTATTTAGTTTATCAAGATTCCAAACCCACCACCGGGTAATGCCCAGGCAAATGGGAAGAAAGGTAGCAAGTTCTACTGCTTTAAAAAGCCTCCTTGAAGGCAGGACCCACCATTTACTTATCTTTCTATGCCCTTGATTACATGATCATTAACCAAAAGAAACAGCTAAAATGGTCTTATAAAAGAGACAAATTAGTTTAGATAGGTAGCCTGGTACCTTACTCTTAAAATAAAAACTTTGGTTTCCTTAATTTTTATTATCAAAGTTAAGTATGCTGAATTTATACAGTTTTATACCTATCTTCATTCAAAGTTGAGTAAAAAATTAGCCATGGATTGGAGGTTATTGTTTGTGTTTCCAAAGGAAGACCCCCCCTCCCACCCCCTTGGCTCATGCTGGTCAGAGAAATTAAACCAGACCTGCTTTCTGTCCCTGGTTCAATTCCCAGGGAAGAAAAAGTAATGTAATTGGGCCGGGCGCGGTGGCTCACGCCTGTAATCCTAGCTCTCTGGGAGGCCGAGGTGGGCGGATCGTTTGAGCTCAGGAGTTCGAGACCAGCCTGAGCAACAGCGAGACCCCATCTCTACTATAAATAAAAAGAAATTAATTGGCCAACTAATATATATAGAAAAAAAAAAATTAGCCGGGCATGGTGGCGCATGCCTGTAGTCCCAGCTACTTGGGAGGCTGAGGCAGCAGGATTGCTTGAGCCCAGGAGTTTGAGGTTGCTGTGACCTAGGCTGACGCCACGGCACTCACTCTAGCCTGGGCAATAAAGTGAGACTCTGTC
>VSMD01035438.1:0-11636 GCA_008750895.1 Mirza zaza
CTTTATTTCTTTCTCTTGCCTAATTGCTCTGGCCAGGACTTCCAGTATTATGTTGAATAAAAATGGTGAAAGTGAGCTTCCTTGTCTTCTTCCAGGTCTTAGAGTAAAGGTTTTTCAATTATTTCTCATTCAGCTGTGGGCTTGTCACATATGGCCTTTATTATTGTGATGTATGTTCCTTCTACACCTAGTTTGTTGAGGGTTTTTATCATTAATAGGTGATAAATTTTATTGAATTCAATTACATTTTTCATCGTATATTGAAATGATCATACGGTTTTAGGTTTGGGCTCTGTCAATGTGATGTATCACATTTATTGCTTTGTATTTGTTGAACCATCCTTGTATCCTTGAGATGATTCCCACTAAATCATGGTGAATGATCTTTTTAATGTGCTGTTGAATTTTGTTTGCTAGTATTTTGTTGAGAATTTTTGCATCTATGTTCATCAGGGATATTGGCCTGTAGTTTTTTTGTTTGTTTGTTTTCTCCTTGCTTGGTTTTGGCATTTAAGATGATGCCGGCCTTACAGAATGAGTTTGGGAGTGTTCCCTTCTCTTTGATTTTTTGAAGACTTTGAGTAGAATTGGTATTAGTTCTTTCAATGTTTGGTAGAATTCAGTAGTGGAGCCATCAGGTCCTGGGTTTTGATTGATCATAACTTTTTATTATGGCTTCAGTCTCATTACTCACCATTGGTTTATTGAAGTTTTGTGTGTCTTCATGGTTCAATCTTGGTAGGTTGTATGTGCCCAGGAATTTATGCATTTCTTCTAGGTTTTCCGATTTGTTGGCCCATGGTTGTTTGTAATAGTGTCTAATGATTCTTTGCATTTCTGCATTCTCAGTTGTTATGTCTCCTTTTTTCATTTCTGATTTTATTAATTTGTTCTTCTTCTCTTTTTTTTTTCTTAGTCTAGATAAAGGTTTGTTGATTTTGTTTATCTTTTCAGAAAACCACATTTTCATTTTGTTGATCTTCTATATTGTTTTGTAGTCTCAATTTTATTTATTTCTTCTCTGATAGTTATTGTCTCTTTTCTTCTACTAATTTGGGGTTTGGTTTGTTCTTACTTTTCTAGTTCCTTTTTAGTGCATCATTAGGTTGTTTAGTTGAAGTCTTTCTACTTTTTGACATAGGTGTTTATTGCTATAAACTTCCCTCTTAGTACTACTTTTGTCCTATCCCATAGACTTTGGTATGATGTATTTCCATTTTCACTCATTTCGAGGAATTAAAATTTAATTTCCTTTTGAATTTCTTCATAGATCCATCAGTTGTTCAGGAGCATGCTGTTTAATTTCCATGTGTTCATGTATTTTCAGAGGTTCCTCTTAATATTGATGCCTAGTTTTATTCTGTTGTGGTCAGAAAAGATACTTGATATGATTTCTACTGTTTTGAATTTGTTGAGACTTTTTTTATGGCCTAAGATTTGGTCTGTTCTGGAGCATCTTCCATGTCTGATTAAAAGAATGTCTAATCTGCACTAGTTGGGTGAAATGTTATGTAAATGTCAGTTAGGCTTATTTTGTCTTGTGTGTAGTTTAAATGTTTGTTGATTTTCCATCTGAATGATCTGTCTATTCCTGAGAGACGGGTGTTGAAGTCCGTGTTATTATTGTATTGCAGTCTATTTCTCTCTTTACATCTATTAATGTTTGCTTTATATATTTGGGAACTCTGGTGTTTTGCTGCACAGATATTTATAGTTATTATATCCCCTTACTAAATTGACTGCTTCATCATTATTAGTAAACCATTTTCCTTTGTATTGTCTTTTATTTGTAATCTATTTTATCTGTTGTACATATGGCTACTCCTGGTCTTCATATGTTTCCAGTTGTATAGAATATCTTTTTCTACTATTTCACTTTCAGTCTATGTGTGTCTTTATGGGTGAAGTGAGTTTCTTGTAGACAGCATATAGTTAAGTCTTGCCTCTTTGTCCATTCAGCCACTGTATGCCTTGCAACAGAATTGAGTCTGATTACATTCAGTGTTATTATTGATAATTAAGGGCTTACTACGACCATTTTGTTGCTTGTTTTCTGGTTGCTTTATAATTCCTTTTCTTCTTTCTTCCTTTCTTACTTTCTTCCTTTCTTACTGTCTTCCTTTGCAATTAAGTGTTGTTTCTCTGGTAGTATGTTTTAATTGGTTGCTTTTTATTTTAGTGAATCTATTATAGGTTTTTGC
The DNA here is from genome assembly GCA_008750895.1 of Mirza zaza. Taxonomy (NCBI): domain Eukaryota; kingdom Metazoa; phylum Chordata; class Mammalia; order Primates; family Cheirogaleidae; genus Mirza; species Mirza zaza. Next base: position 2,202 of record VSMD01035438.1, read on the forward strand.
ATTGTAGTTACCATGAGGCTTACAAAAAATATCTATAGACATGACAAGTGATTTTAATGAATGACAAGTTATCTTAGATCACAAAGAAAAGAATAAGAAAACATAAAGAAAAATGAAAAAAACATCTACACTTTAACTCCATCTCCCCTCATGTTTTGACTTTATGTTGTCTCAATTTACATATTTTTTATATTGCTTATCTCTTAAGAAGTATCTGTAGACATTATCATTCTAGATAGATTTGTCTTTTGGACTTTATACTAGTGTTATGAGTGCATTGAACGCCACAATGACTGTGTTAGAATATTCTGGATTTATCTGTATACTTAATTTTATCAGTGGGTTTTATATATTCCAATGTTTTCTTCTTGTGCATTAATGTGCGTTTTTTTGAGATTAAAGAATTCCATTTAGCATTTCTTTCAAGACATGTTTGGTGGTGGTGAATTCCCTCACCTCTTCTTTGTCTAGGAAAGATTTTATCTCCTCTTCATATTTGAAGGATAGCTTTGCTGGACATAGTTTTCTTGGATGGCTGTTTCTTTCTTTCAGCACTGTGAAAATATTGTCCTATTCCCTCCTGGCCTGTGTGGTTTCCATTAAGAAATCTGTTGCCAGAAGAACTGGAGCTCCTTTATACATTATTAGCTTCTTTTCTCTTACTGCTTTTAGGATCCTCTCTTTGTCCTTGATGTTTGAGAGTTTGAATATCTGGGCCTTTTTCTTTTTTTTTCTTTTTTTTTTTTTGCTGACTATAGCTGTTGTATTTTTATTTTTTTAGCTCATATCCCTGAATGCCATTATAAGTATTTCAGTTATTTGTTTTCTGTATTTCTCTCTCGTGTAATAGAATGTAAACTGCATGAGGGCTGGGATTTATGTCTATTTTGTTTACCATTTCCCTAAAGTGCCTAGACTAGTGTCTGGCACGTAGTAGGTGCCAAGCATGTAGTCGGTGCTTGAATGAATGAATAAGTGAATGAATGAATGACTCATTTAGTTGCAACAAAGGAAGTGTGTGGACAGAGGAGATGGAAGGGTTTCACAGGAGAATGAATCATTTCTTGGGGTGGGGGGAAATGGGCTCTCAGGAGCCCTGAGGATGGCCCTGGCAGCAGTAGCATTGTTCCAAGCCTGTGCCAGGTCCCTGGACCAGCGGAACATCACAGGATGGTCTTACCTGGTCTCCTGCTCTTCCTCTAAATAACACAGGGCCATGGGGTCTGACCAAGCAGGCCAAATGGTGAGTGGGGACCGGGATGAGCAGCTGCGCATGAAAGAGACAGATCCAGGCCATAACACCAGGAGGCTTGGGGGGGAATTCCCGATGTGGGCAGCATAAAGACTCGCTCTGTGTTGAGTGGTGGGGCACAGTAGGGCAGTCGACTCTGGAAAGGACACAAGCTGGGGGTGGACAGTCAGTGTGCTCCTGAGCAACAACATAGGGATAGAAGAGCATCCTAGAGTTTGGCAGAGAGTCAGGATAAATGAGTTTTAACAGGGTGCACAGTGTACACAAAGGCTCTGCATGTGGGTACAAAAATTCAGTTGTAATTAGTACAGCTGGGGGAAAACAACTTTTCCTTGCCTCAGATAAAGGCAGATTTTAGACATTCGTTAGTTCCCCATAGTAGGACATGCAGCAGTGGCCAAAGCTGCAAGGTGACGGACATTCACCATGAGGAAGGCCATCCTTTCTGCCCAAAGGGCTGCTCCAATATGACCAAGTCCCTAGGGGGTCCAGAGTGGACCTCCTCCCAGAGGGTTGGAGCAGCCCTGAGGGCCTGGCCACAGGGCAGGATGCTGGCAGGTTCAGAGGAGGAGCGGGTTTCAGAATCCTGTGTAATCTGAGGGTTTTGTGATTCTTGACTACAAAGTGGTTTCTATACTTAATCAAAACCAGACTCACAAGGCCAATTCCAAGGTTGGATGAAGTTTGTAATATGAACTGAAGAACGTTTTTTCGGTTGTCTCTGGTTTGAAGCTGTACAGAGACTTGGATGGACCCCATAGTAGATAAAGTTGGATTTAGTGAGTGCTTATTAAAAGGTATATGTTTGAAAGGAGAAGACTTAGGTGTGGACAGTGGCCCTAGCAGAGAGTGACAGTGAGAGGGCCAGTTGGGAGGACATTGCCTTGGTGTGGGCAGCCCACCAGGAAAAGCCACAGATGGAGAAGCCCAGCGGCAGCAAAGGCACCGTGAACCTTAACTGTTGACCATTTGGTCCCCCAAACATGAATGTGGAAGCACCCCTCGATTCCTTAACCCTGACGCTGATTTGAATACCCAGGTGGTGCTCTACTGGGCCTGGCCACTCCATCCCTCCTGGGTTCTCTGCTCAGTCCAGGTGTTGCTCTGACCTCATCTGGACAGCCTGAGGCTCCTCCATGGTCTCCCTGATTCCCACTGGGTTCCCTGGTCCATGTCACACACACCTGCCAAGTGGAATGTCTAAAGTAGGCATCTGAACATGCCCGGACCACCAGCATTAAGGGCTGGATGAAGCCCATGCTGCCAGCCACACCTGTGAGCTCTCGGAGCTCGGCTCTGCCAGCCACACCTGTGAGTTCTTGGGGTTCAGCCACGACTGCCACACTTGTCAGCTCTCAGGAGTCTCCTCTAGTTGCCACATCTGTGGGCACGCAGGGTTCTGACTCCTACCTGCCACAACTATGGGATCCCAGGGAGCACCTCTACCTGCCACACCTTGGATGCTCGAAATTTGCAGTCCGGCCTGTCACACCTGTGAGCACTCACGGTTCTGAGTCTCTCCTGCCACACTTCTGAGCACTCGGACTTCGACTCTGCAAACCTGGAAGCACTCAGGGTTCTGATTCTTACTACCAACACCCGTGAGCACTCAGGGCTCTGACTCCGGCCTGCCACACCTGTGGGACTAGGCATTTCCCTCTGTGTGCCACACCCGTGAGCACTCAGGGCTCTGACTCCAGCCTGCCACATCTGGAAGCTCTGGGGTGCTGTACTCTAGCTTTCGCTCACGTGTCACCCCTTGTACATCAGGCCACGGCCATGCTTGCGACTTTGAGACCTTCACAGCTCTATGCTACTACCTGCCTCTGATGCCCAGCTAGTCTAGAATCGCCTGGAATGCCTTTCCTCTTCACCTTTTTACTTGAATACTTCCTATTGCTGTTCTAAGGAATATCAGACCATCTGTGTGGCCCTCCTGGAGTCCTCTCTGCAGCCCCCTCTGAGTCTGCTCTCTCTCCCCTTGCTCTGTCGATCTCCTCGCTGTCCACCCATCCCATACCTGTCTCTCAGGTGCCCATGGGCACCAGCCACTGTGCTGGGCTGAGAGGGTACAACAGTGACCAGGACAGAGGTAGTTCTCTGCCTGCCTGGGTATCTAAATGTGTCCCAGAAGAATGAACTCACACACTAGCAAAGCATTTTTTATTTTCATGGTTGCTGACTAGACAGGGGGTAGGAGTTGATGTAGGAAAAAGCAGAGGTGGAGTCACCCAGGACTTTCAGTGAACATGCACTGAATGCATCTGTGTGTTTAAAATGCATATCTGTGGTCCCTCACAGTTCCCAGACACACTTTTCTTTGGGGGACACTTGGAGCTCATTTTGCCACAGAGTGCAACATTTCGGTACATTAACACACTGCAATTTATTGGGGACTTTAAAATCTCAGATGACCTGACATGTTTTGCTGTTTGCTGAAATATAATTTTAAAAGCAAGGAAAATTTATTAAATTTTACCAAGTCCTTCTTTGCTCATACGTAAAACAAAGAAAATAATGGTATTACAGCACAAACAAAATGTCTGTGATATTAACTTCAATCCCATTTTTTCCCTGAAAGAGAAGATAGAATCGGAAGTAATGTTTAAATTAAATGCAGTATAACAACAATGCTAAGAGTTTCCATTATAGCAAATCAAATGGCCTTCCCACAGAGGTTGTGTATTCTGAGATGATGTTCTGGAGGACCAGAAGGTCTGCCCTCTATGGTGGAGCTTGACCCCAGCCCAAGGCCTTTTTCAAGGCATCCTTAAATTCCTTGTTCCTCAGACAGTAGATCAAGGGGTTCAGGATGGGGGTGAGGACAGTGTACAAAACAGAGATGAGCTTGTTGGAGCTCCGTGTATCAATGGCCTGGGGCCGGACATACATGAAAAGCAAGGCCGTATAGAAGATGGTGACCACAGTGAGGTGAGAGGCGCAGGTGGAGAAGGCTCTCCAACGGCCGGTGGCCGAGGGGATGCGCAGGACAGCCAGGGTGATGCGCCCGTAGGACAGCACGGTGACCAGGAGAGGGAACACCAGGATGATGAAGGCCAGGACGAAATCCACCAGCTCTGCCGTGGAGAAGTCCGTGCAGGCCAGCTTGAGGATGGGGGAAATGTCACAGAAGAAGTGGTTCAGGACATTGGAGCCACAGAACGTGGCACTGGAGATAAAGTAGACCTTGATCACAGAGATGGTGAAGCCGCTCACAAAGGAGAAGACCACCAGCTGGACACACAGCCCCGTGGTCATGATAACCTGGTAGCGCAAGGGATGACAGATGGCCACGTAGCGGTCGTAGGCCATGGAGGCCAGGAGCACACACTCTGTGCACACCAGGGAGCTGAAGAAGTAGAGCTGCGTCATGCACCCGACAAAAGAGATGCGTTTCCGCTGCAGGAGGAAGCCGTCCAGCATCTTGGGTATGATGTCACACACGTACCAGATCTCCAAGGATGACATGATGCCCAGAAAGTAGTACATGGGCCTGTGGAGGGAGGTGCTGCCCCAGACGGTGAGGATGATGGCCAGGTTCTCCACCAGGACAAAGAGGTAGGTGAGCAGGAAGAGGAGGAAGAGCACGTACTGCAGCTGGGGCGCCGTGGGGAAGCCCACCAGCACGAACGTGCTGACCTTGGTGACATTCTCCCCCCTCATCCTTCTGTGCTGGGAGCCGGGGCCTGCAAGACATCAGAGATGAAGGGCTGCAGGGCAGCCTGGAAGGGGAGAAAGTGGAGCTGAACCTGGGGTGAGTCGTGCCCACAGATGGGGACAGCAGGGAGAACAATGGTTGGTTTATCTCCAGGCACTAAGAGGACAGTGCTGCGTGCTTGCGTCAGCCGCCGCGATGAGGCGGGAGGGAGGAAGAGAGGACACAGCCGTCAGGCGCGGTGAGGGTGGGAGGCGTCTGCACGGCCAATGGGGGTGGCCAGCGCAGCGCAGGTCTCTCTGTTCTGCTGTGGGTTTGGGACCTGGTTTGACACCAGCTGTGGGTCCCCCAGCCACCCTAGCACCCACTCCCACCACCACCTCAGGCATTCGAATCACGGCGAAGCTTATTTAACCACTTCAGTGCGGCGCTCTCCAGCCTCGAACCCTCGCCCACCCCCGACACTCACAGTCTGCACGGTGGTGTCTGCTGCGCATTGACAGCGAGTCTGTTTTGCCCTCGTGTGATGAGGAAAGCTTGAGAGCACTGAAAGCTTGTCTTACTCTACAGGCAGCTTTACTTGTCATGCAAATCAGAATAGGGAACATATACATCTATGTTTTCATTACGTTATTTTTAAATGTTCGCAATTTTATTTTGATAAATGAAAAATGAGAAAGGTCACATCACGGCTGTCGGCTAATGTAGCTGTGCGCTTTCATCTGTGGCTGTCGACCATAGTCAATGCTGGTACCGAAGTGGTTAATTTTTCCCTTGAAAGTTAGAGATGGCCAGGCCGGCATTTGACCTCCGCTGCAGGGTGGGGCGTGCCATGGCCTGGACAGGTCTATGGGGAAGGCGCAGGCGTGTGAGCCAGGCCGTGGCGCCTCCTCCTGGGGGGCGCTGGGCGAGCCGCTCTGCCAGGGAGGGGGCGCCGCACCTCTGCGCTGTGTGGCCGCTGCTCCCATCCGCCCCAAGCCAGCGTGTGCGCACACATGCTCACTCACACACGCATGCATACACGTGCTCACACACCCTTATACACGTGTGCAAGCACACACACTCGCACACACACACATACACACACACCCTCACATATCCTTACACACATGTACAGACATATACACCCCACACACTCATGCACATACATGCATGCACTCACATGCACACACCAAACACACACACTCTCGACCACCATCACACATGTGGGCAAACATACATGCACACTCACGTGGAGACACCGCTGCCTTTCTGCCTGAAGAGGACCAGGGTAGCTGCAAAGTCAGCTGGAGAATGGGGAAACTGAGGCACAGATGCCGGGACACTACTGGAGCAGAGCCGCAGAGGGAGGAGGAACCTGAGAACCAGGAGGCAGGTCTCAGAAGCCACACAGCGACAGGCGCAGCGGTGGGGGAGACGGGTGTGGTGGCCAAACGCACGTGAGTGAGGGGGGCGGGGGTGAGCCCATCACGGGTGTCACAGGCTTCACGGGGGTGAGGGCAGGTCAGGACGGGCTGACGGGCTGCGGGGCGGTGCGGGGATCTGTGAAGCGAGCCTCTCACCCCCGTTGGTAGCTGGGCTGGGCCGCTGAGCAGACCGGGGTCCCTGGTCTGGAAAACTCGAAAACGAACCCAAAGTCGTGGCAGGGAGGACGTGAGTGCCCTGGCTGGAGAAGGTTTCTGCGAGAACGCGCCGGCAAAGGGGAAGCAAATAAAACCACAGAGAGAAACAGGCAGGAAACAACGTGAGGGCATTGCCCTTGCTGAAGTGACTTGTCTCCCAGGAGCTGCTGCAGCGGGGCCCGCCCCCCAGGGGCCGGTCCAGGCGACACTGACAACAGAGACAGGTGGGGGCTCAGGGCAGGCGAGACCCAGAGCTCAAGTCCAGGGTCTCGTCCCAGTGCCAGGACAATGGGGCCTGGGGATCCCAGACGGCGTGGACGCAGAGCGCCCCGCGCAGCCCTGGGAGCTGCCCAGTCAGGGCAGCGGCCTCAGCGCGCACTCAGGGCTACCAGCCAGCGCGGACCCCGCCTGGGCTGGACAGCCGCGTGCAGAGGGGCCCTGGGGAGACGCCGCAGGCTCCCAGAGCCCGGCCCACAGGACGGGGCAGACAGAGGACAGCCCGGCGGCTGTTTTCACTGGGCAGTTTAGGCAGGCGGGAGGCGACCTCGGGCAGCTCGCAGCTGGAAGGGGGCACCCATGCCAAGGCCGCTGTACCAGAGGCGGGTCTGGCAGGCAGCAGGGGAGGGCTGAGCGGGGGCAGAGGTGTGTCCTTTTCCCACCAAATACCCAGAGCGACACTGGCCTGGGTGCAGGAGCCTGGCCACCAGGGGCTTCTCGAGGAGCCACTCTCATGGCAGGGCCTCTCGGACTTGCCCAGGGCTGTGAGCAGATGGCTTCCTCCCCCCGCCCCGCCCCGTCCTCTGGCCTCTGGCTCTGTGGCTCACCTGCCCCCTGTCCCCTGTTCCCTGCCCCCTGCCCCGTGCCCGGGGCACTCCCAGGCTCGAGCCACACTCCTCCCCATCCCAGCAAAGCATCCTCAGGCCGGTTCTGGCCCCACCTGGGCACCCAGCCCTGCTAGTCTCCTGCCGTCCCTGGCATGACACCCAGGCCATCACTCAAGCTCAGGGGTCGACGTATCCTTGTCCCAGACATGCAAATTGCCATGCCCACCTGACTGCCACTCTGAGGGTGAAACGGACACTTCACGCTTCACGTGGGGCCTTGGCACGGTGGGGACTCAGGCCAGGCGGACTGTGACCAGGACGAGGTGTCTCAGTGACACGCCTGTGCTGGCCTGTGGAGGGGCCCCAGGCGAAGGGCATGGCGGCAGAAGGGACTCAGGGAAGCTCCTTTTAGCAGACGCTGCTTCAGGGCACGGAGAGCAATTCCAGGGGCAGCCTTTTGATTCGGACGGGACAATCCGGGAACACCCAGGTGCCCGCACACGTGAACAGTGGAGACCTCTGAGAACCGAGTAGCCCGGGAATGCAGGGACAGGGACGCCCCAGACCCCGGGATTCCTGCCTTCCCCTCCTGGCATGGCTCAGTGTGGGTGGAGCCCCCTCTCCGCCAGCATCTCTGGAGTGCAGAGTGACCTTCCTGAGACTGACTCAGAGCTCACGACTTTCTCGCATCCTTCTTGCCGGCGGGACTCTAAATGCGACAGCCAGTGTCCTTATAAGAGACAGAAAAGGTCACATAGAGAGACACAGGGGAACAGGCCACGTGAAGATAGGGGAAGAGAGTGGAGTGATGTGGCCATAAGCCAAGGACCCTGAGAGCCCCCAGAACCCGGAGGAGGCGGGAAGGTCCCTCCCTAGAGGTTTAAGAGGGAACCTGGCCCCGGCATCTGGATCTTCACTTTGTGGCCCCCGGAACTGTGATAGACCAAGTTTCTTTTGTCTTAAGGCCCCCACCCCGAGTTTTGTGGCAGTCCCAGGACGCTGGCACAGGAGCGGGGAGGTGAAGAGCAGAGAGCCGACCGGGTCCTGGCCCAGGGCCCAGGAAGGACGAGAGCAGGACAGGCTGCCTGGGTGCCGGAGTCATGGCACCAGGCATTTGCTGGACAGCCTCGGTGACCTTCGGGGTGCTGCCTCTACAAGTCTGAAGTCGATGGGAGAGTTCTGGGCTGAGAAAGAATCTTCTAGAAAGGAATTGCCCACGTGAGCCCTATGTGAGAATGGACTGGCGACAGCCCTTCCCTGCCTTCCAACGCCAGCCTGCCGTCCAGAGCTGGGGCCCGGCTTCGAGAGCACGAGCCGTGCACCCAGGATCGCGGCCAAAACCTGCCACCGCTTTAGAGCACACATGGCGACAGCCTCCTGCGTCAGAGGGCCTCGCGGTCTGATCCTGGGTGGCTTGTCCCCTTCCCAGCTGAGTGGCCTCAGGGGCTTTAAAGTCCACAGGAAGGGACCCCGGAGGCCCCAGGGGTCCTGGGAAGGCCGGTGGCCCCCGCCTGTGGACGGGCTCTGCCCGAGGGCCCCGGGGTCTCGTGCTTTCCCCCAGGACGGCAGAGGCCCCTACAGGTCTGTGCTGATTATTGGGACAGTGGGAAGTGGCCATTAATGAGTTGGCCACTTAAATACAAATTGCGTGTATTTATTAGTCCAGGTCCCCTTACAGCACGCTCTCTATCACCTGAACTTCAGACAATGGCTGTGCTTTCCTGCAAATCAACTCTTCGTTTTGGAATGATTCCAGACCTACAGAGAAGTTGAGAAGAGAGACGTCCTGGGCGCCCGGCCGGCCTCCTCGGACGTCTCGCGAGAGCGGCGTGTTTGTGGAAGGGACGGACCGTGGCACGCGCTGCTGCGCACTGAGCTCCAGGTGCGCTGGCTTCCGTCTGCTTCCTCTAATGCCCTTCCTGTGCGCCAGGGCCCCACGCTGCCAGGGGAAAGGCTGGTGTTTCACACTTGGCCGTGCCTCCCTGGTCTCTGCCCAGAAACCGAAAGGCCAGGGGGATTCGTGGAGGGAGCCGGGCTTCTGTCCTTGCAAACAGTTCTCCTCGGGGCTAAAAAGAGCGTGTT
>VSMD01035439.1:0-10979 GCA_008750895.1 Mirza zaza
CCCCCCCGCGCCCGCCCCGCGCCCGCCCCGCGCCCCCCGCGCCCGCGCCGCGCCACCCCCCCCACGCGCCCCCCGCGCCCCCCGCGCCGGCTTCTCCTGCCGCCTCAGCACCGGCCGGGGGCAGCTCTTCGGTTTGTAGGCCACTCAGGCTCACGTATGTCCTTTACAGCCACATGGAATGCACCGAGACACTGTCGCTGCGTCACGTTTGCCGACAGTGCTCGCGCCGTGACCCACTGGCGATGGCCTGTCCCCGCAGCCCGGGTGCGTGGCAGGCCGCGCCGCCTCCGCGCGCAAGAGCTCCACGACGCTCCTCGATGACCACACTGCCGAAGGGTGCGCTTCTCGGGGCCTGTCCCGTTGTGAAGCGATGCAGGACTGTGTAATAAAGCTACTGCAGTAAGTTCTGCCGTGGAGCTTGTTTCGAAAAATGACTTTAACAATATTGATAAATCAGGGAATGTTTGAACATAACACAATTTCATTTTTGCTTTTGTGTGAATGCAGAAAACTGTATCCGGATGACCTGAGCCGCATAAGACTACGCAGAACCCAACGCACGCACCACACTCCCTGTGGCCTCAGTTTGCTGCCTGTGCTGTGAGCTATGCCCATCCAGGTCTGTGCTGTGCTTTTCCCTCTGATTTCAAATAATGCATCTCCCACCACCTCACAGTGACTCATCAGCTGTGGCCTGAGGCCCCTTCCACAAGCAAATGCCAGGTCTTTTTCAAGATAAAGGGTCATATTTACTGTAGTAGTTAAGTATTCCTCAAACATTTATCATGTGTGAAGCCATGCTGCCATTTGTATTAGGTTTCTATCTGTTTTTATGGACCCCTGACAAAGTTTCTGAGTGCTATGCCTCTAACCCTCGTATTTCCCATAAATTCTGTAGTTTTAATTGCACAATTTTGCAGTGGTACTATAAATAATATGTCTCTGGTAGTTACCAGGTGAAAAATACATATATGTGTGTATATATGCCTGCATACATACATATATATTAGAAAACACTTGAGATTTTTTAACATAAATCAAAAAAGCTCTTTTTACATCTTAGAGGTAAATATGCCTTTGAAAGTAGTTGTTAAATGCTTGGGAAGATTTTTTTTAAAAATGACTGTCAATTATATTAAATAAAAGCCATTCACGTCGCCAACCTATATATAGATATCTCCATAGTGAGTGAAGATTTGTCATTTATCTTTTAAGATAATTATGCAAATTGTATTTAGCCCACACATCCAGAGTTGGGAAAATGATTTTTGTCTCTTTGTCCTCACTTATAAATCTTGTCGAACAGGAGTTTCGGGTGGTCCTTTAGGACAGAAGAGACTCCGTGTTGCTCCCCAGGGTCTCTCTCCTGTTCCCGTGGCACGCAGGCACTCAGCACGCTCCCCCTTGAGAGAGCGCAGTAAATACGAGGAAAACAACTTCAAAACAATTAATGAAAGGCCCATCGCTACTTGCTCTTCTCTTGCCCCTCCTCGCCCTGTCCTTCCACTCTCCGTGGGTCTCTTGGGTCTCGAGCCTCTTCCCCTCTCTGCATTCCCAAGGGCACCTGCCCTTTCCTGGCGCCACACCTGTGAAGCGAGACGTGACAACGTCCTGCAGAAATCAAGCCCTGGCACGGTGCTCGTCCTCCAAGGCCCAGAACGCAGAGGGCAGGACGGGGCCACGAAGGGAACGATGTCAGGCCAGGCGGTGCGGGCAGCGACACGGGCGGGCGCCAGGCCTGCGTGGCGCGCTCCCCCTGCTGCGGCGCCCGCCGGCCGCGTCCCGGAGCGGGCCAGGGCTTGGCACGCGCGTTTCCGGTGAACAGTCTCTGACCGTCACTGTGCACAGGCGGCCGCGGGACTCCGAGTGCACGCGGTCGTCGTTCCGCACGACCCCCACTCACTCCCGTGATGCAAGTTCTCCCAGCCCGCGCCGACTCTGAGGGTCACGGGCAGGGCCTGCAGCCGAAAGCCGCACGGAAGCCGGTCTGCCCCCAGGCAGCAGCCCGCAGGGCAGTCCCAGCGCACCTACACACCACACACCACAGGCGCGCGGAGCCCACGGGCTGCAGGGTGCGGGTGTGGACTTCCTGCGGCCTCGCCTCGCTCGCTCGCCTTTCCCCAGCCCCAGCCGCCCCACACAAAGGGAGCTCTGTTTGCTGCGGTAGCAGGTGACCGCAGGGGCCCTGCTTTGCCTAGCTCTGTGCCGCAAGTCTCTCAGGTAACAGGTGGCAGCTTCCCTGTTGGGTTCTAGGAATAAAAAGAATGACCTCATAGGGTGGGGCTCTGGGACTCCCAGAGAGGTGGCGGGCGCAGCCAGGTAACCGGAGCGCAGCGGTCGAGTTGAAAGGGGCAGTTAAAGTGGGCCCTCCAGCCGCCCACCCCTGGCCTGGGGCACCTTAGATCCCGGCCGCAAGCCTCTCGATCTTGTCCTCGCCTCCCCTCAGATGGAGCCCCGGGAAAGCCCTGGGAGAGAAAACCTGGGCGCCCGGAGGAAGAACCTGACCTTCCTGAGGCCCAGGCTCTACATGCTGGAGAGAAGGAAGACCGACACCGTGGTGGAGAGCAGTGTTTCCGGGGACCACTCTGGAACCTTGAGGAGGAGCCAGTCCGACAGGACCGAGTACAGCCAGAAATTACAAGGTAACAGGAGAGAAGCCAATCGCCCCAGTCGCCACACTCCCAGCTCCGTTTCTGCTACTCTCCATTTGCAAAAAAATACTCAAGGCAGGGAAGAGAATCAAACACACCTCTTCTTACACACACGCACGCACGCACACACAGAAAGGAAATGGGACTTGTAAATTATAGGGGAAAAATTTATTATATAATTCAATAGCTTAAGAGCTGATTCTGAGTTACTCAACCCTTTGCACTCACTTGCTTTTTTCCTGATTCCTTTATTCTACTTGGGATTTAATTTTTTAAATACCCCAAATTTTACAAAGTGCGGCAGTAGAATAAAAAACTGGAGTTTCTTTTCATACAAACTTGTTTATTTGGATTTTTTATATTTCAAATTATTGATACATTCAAAGAGTAATTTTAATCTGTATAACTTTTGCTAACCGTGTTGAGTCACAGTCGACATCTGAGTGCAAAGGGTTAATATTGCTGGTTTTTTTTCTGGTGAGGGTAATATTTTTCCTCTATCTTCCCCTTTTCTTCTCCCTTCCCCACCTAATTTAAGAAGTGGGAAGCAGTAGAGAACAAATGATTCGGAAACCTAACGAAACAGTTGGGTGGGAGATGTTGCACCGTGAGACCTATCCAGGTAATTGTATGGACCTGCGATTGTGCTCGTCTCAAAGAGGCACCTGAAACTCTAATCATGTTCATGAAAAACAAGGAATGTTACAGCCAGGGGTGATATAACAGGATTTGCAGGAAATCACATAGGTGATCATTCTCTGAGAGTGAATAAATGACACCCAGATATGGTATGAAATGTTTACCATGCTCCTGTTAAATGACTTTTGAGGAAATAACCTCAGTTTATTTTGTGATAGTCTTAAGATAATTTGGCACAGTTCTCAACAGAGTGTCCCCTGTTTCAGGCACTGAATTTCTATCCCTTCCCATCTGCCCTCTCTCTTTTCCCTCCCTGCCTCCCGAAGTTCATCTGTTCTTGTAAAACTTCATTTGATGTTGATATTGGGCAGAGTTTTGAGTCTCCACTGCAGTACTTGTTATGTGATCCTTCAGAACCTTCCTCTCCTGCTTCCTAGCACAACACGTGTTTGAATTCTCACCGTGGGCTGTCGTTTTGGACTTAAAAACTATGATGAGGTTAGAAAGACCAATGAGATGTGTTTGCACTTAGCAGATCTCTTTCCTAAAACATGAGCTTAGACTTGGTCATGCAAACTAATTAAGTTAAATACGTTAAACTCATTTAAATTAAAAATTATTACTATGAGTTAACGCATTAAAAAATTTCTGGTAGCTCAGCACTAAAGTGCAGCGTCAGTCTTATTCTTTAAAGAATATTTTTTAAATAAGGGAGGGTGTTGTTTGATCTTTGAAAATAATTTTTCTCAAGGCAATGAACACTCTGGAAAGAAGGCAAGTTTTAAAGTCATACATATTTGGTTTCCAATCCTGGCTCTTCAACTTACAACCTATAAGAATTTGAGCAAATTACTTTAAATTTCTAAGCCTTAATTTCCCTGTCTTTGACAGTGGGCTAATGATACTTATCACATAGTATTGGGAGAATGAAATTAGAAAATTACATAAAACAGCTAGTATATTAGCTGGTATGTGCTCAATAAATAGTACTTATTTTAGATTTTAGGAATAATGGGTACCACAATGGTAAAACAGGACTTGCCCTCTATTAATCCAAATTTCTATACCTTATTAATCTTTTTCGACTCTTTTTCGTCCTTTAATAATGAGATCTCATCTAGAAATTCAAGAAAGGCCCATTGCTTTACCCCTAATAAAATGTTTCTACTGAGTTTCACTAATTCAGCATATTTCTGGTTCAGGTTTTCCATTAGCAAAATAAAAATAGAAAATAACTTTTGCTACTCATTTCCTAAATTTACCTAAAAAACAAGTCTATGGCTACAAAACATAGCAGATATGTGTTGGTTATTTTGCAGAAGACCTCAGTCTTCCTACACACTTCATTCGATTTGTGGCCTTCCTGTGCTCTTTTGGATTCTGTCTTGAAAGACGAAGGCAAGACTCCGGAGTTAAGTTCTGCTCCCAGAACTGTCTGTGCTTGAGGAAAATCACCAAGGAGCGCAGAGGAGCACATAAGCCAGCTATAAAGACATGTAGGCCTCCTACGGTTTTTAGATGTAACTCTTAATAAAATCCAGTTCTGGGTGGGGCCCAGTGGATCAGGCCTGTAATCCTAGCACTTAGGAAGGCCTAGGCAGGAAGATTTCTTGAGGCCAGGAGTTCGAGACCAGCCTGGGCAACATAGCAAGAACCTGTCTCTAAATAAAAACTTAAAAAATTAGCCGGGCGTGGTGGTACATGCCTGTAGTCTCACCTACTTGGGAGGCTGAGGCAGGAGGATCCCTTGAGCCCAGGAGTTTGAGTTACAGTGAGCTATGATGGTGCCACTGTACTGCAGACTGGGTGACAGAGCAAGACTCATCTCTAAAAATGAATAAACAGATAAATAAATTAGCACTCTTCGGTGCTACTTTAAAAAATAATCCAAATCTGATTATCTAATGCCTAATAGAACTTTTAGAATGGTTCTACTATAACTACTATAACGCAAAAATAGGAGGCATTTTCTCATTAACGTTCAAAGCTCTGGGTTAGTTCTCTGGCCTGTATAAACTCAATGATATAAAGATCATGCAGATGAGTCCTCAGTCACCTTAAAAAGCTCTTTCTTTCTTTCTTTCTTTCTTTCTTTTTTTTTTTTTTTTCAGACAGAGTCTGCTGTGTTGCCCAGGCTAGAGTGAGTGCCGTGGCGTCAGCCTTGCTCACAGCAACCTCAAACTCCTGGGCTCAAGCAATCCTCCTGCCTCAGCCTCCCGAGTAGCTGGGACTACAGGCATGTGCCACCATGCCTGGCTAATTTTTTCTATATATACTAGTTGGCTAACTAATTTCTTTCTATTTATAGTACAGACAGGGTCTCGCTCTTGCTCAGGCTGGTTTCGAACTCCTGACCTCGAGCAATCCACCCGCTTTGGCCTCCCAGAGTGCTAGGATGACAGGCGTGAACCACCGTGCCCAGCCTATTTCTTTTTTTCTTAACATTTTGGTTACATTTTATATCTTTGCCTCTCCCTAGCAAGGGTTAGAGGTATGCCCTTCCCCTCCACAATGCTCACCACATCCCTCAGATGTGGGTCCCCCACCCCCGAATCCCTGGTGAACACCACCACCATTTGAGCACCATAGTGTTAATCAGTCAGTACCAATCTGATGGCGAGTACGTGTGGAACCCATTTTCCTGATCTTGTGTCCCCTCACTTTGGATAATGGGCTTAAGCTCAATCCAGGATAATATAAGCTGTGCTAGCTTGCTGTTGTTTCTTAGAATTGAGTAATATTCCATTGTAAACATATACCAAATTTTAATAATTCACTCATGAATTGACGGGCACTTGGGTTGTTTCCACGTCCTTTCAATAGTGAATTGTGCTGCCATAAACATTCAGGTGCAGATGTCTTTATCATAGAATGTCTTATGCTCTTTTGGGTAGATGCAAACATTTGTTGGGTGTGGGACCGGTGGGAGGGGAGGAGGGGACGAGTATATACATGCATGCATAGTGAGAGTGATGTGCACCGTCTGCGGGATGGACACGCTTGAAGCTCTGCCTTGAGGGGGGAGGGGAGGCAAGGGCAATGCATGTAACCTTAACGTTTGTACCCACATAATATTCTGAAATAATAATTTAAAAAGCTCCTTATTATTGAAATGCCAAGAGCTTTTCCTCTGTTTTCCTCAGGACTGGTAGTGCCTGAGAGGCAAATAAACAATTCACTGTTCTAACTCTTTCTAGAAACAAGTTCTCTGGGTTCTGAAAAATATCTTTCTTTGGTAGCCCTGAACTTGCCTCTTAACTCTACTGCACAGTTCCATTCAATTTCTCACATCACTTATATGCGAATCCTAAGTTGTAATAATAATTTTTAAAGTGGTACACTGGATGACAGCTACCAGATTAGAACCATGGAACATGGCTGTAACCAGGACGCCCTAAAACCTCTGTAGAAGATTGTGATCACATCAACACAATGATTTCTAAGAAGCCTCCAGTCCACATGGTACAGTTATAGACAAGCTACTGTTAAGTGCCTACCGTCAGGCTACTTCGCTCCTCAAACAGAGCCATTCAGTTAATTGGCATGTATTGAATATGCTCTATGCTGCGTCTTCCAAATTAATTTTTCTCACAGCAATAGATTCATTGGAAAGAATGCAAATTTTAAAGTCATACACATTGGGTAAAACTGGCATTTATTGGATGTTTTGTGCTGTCTCGGGGGTGACGATGAAGAGCAAAAACAGAACATGTGCCAAGAATTACAACTAAGGAATCATTAAGGAAACGTAGCTGACCTTTACTCAGCCTGCTGGGGAAGGTAAGACAGGCAAACCAACCCAGCAGCAGGAGGGAAGGGAGGCAGGATGGGTAGGTCCCAGGAGGAGGAAGTGGGCTATCCAGGATGGGGGAGGAGCACTGTCTTTCAGAGATGGAAAGGTGGGGAGGAGGCAGGCATAGAACGGGAAGAGAGAGGGCTCTAACGTCACTGTCACTGTGCTTAGCCCTGTCTGAAGTTATAATGTGTGTTTGTTCCTTGTTTGTCATCTGTTATTGGCTCTCATCGCCTCTCTTCTCTCTCCCTCCCTCCCATACCCCATGAAAGACACCCTATCCGCCTTGCTAGCTGTCCCATCTCCGCAGCACAGTAGGCGCTCAGTAATGGCTCAGTAGGATGGAGGCCTTGAAGCATGGCCCAAACAGGGAACTGGTGTGAAGAAAGGCACCAAGGCTGGAAATAGGAACCCTTGTCTGTAAGTGTCTACCTATGCCAGGATACATGTTTCCATTAATAAAAAAGATTCTTCAGTAAAATGAATAAACATGTCCAAGATTAAAATGGATAGAGTTGCTTATACAACACATAATTCTTCGTGGAAGCCAACATTATTCCCAACTTTTCCCTTTTTTTGAGACAGAGTCTCCCTCTGTTGCCCAGGCTACCAGCCTAGCTCACAGCAACTTCAAACTCCTGGGCTCAGGCGATCCTCCTGCCTCAGCCTCCCGAGTAGCTGGGACTACAGGCATGCGCCACCATGCCCAGCTAAATGTTATATATATATATTTTTTTTTAGTTGTCCAGCTAAATTCTTTCTATTTTTTAGTAGAGACGGGGTCTTGCTCTTGCTCAGGCTGGTTTCGAACTCCTGAGCTCAAACGATCCGCCCGCCTCAGCCCCCCAGAGTGCAGGCATGAGCCACTGCACCCGGCCCCAACTTTTACAGCAACAGTAATCAAACCTTGGTGACTCTTCTGTTTGTGACAAACAAAGAGAGCTACGGCACCCAGCCCCCAAGCCGGCTCTGCTCCTCAGCGCCATTCCTGGGAGCGTATATGAGGAAATTTAGTGGCTGTGTCAACCCAGAAAGGATTTTGTATCTGATTATATATGTGAACTCTACATTAGAAATGTACCTAATTTAAGTAGTTATACACAAGTGTGTTTGTGCACATGCAGATAATTATCATTTCCAGCATGTAGATATATAATGTGTGTGTGTGCTTGAGACATATTTCTGTGATATTTAAATTTTTTATTGAAAGTTGATTAATGTTCACTAGTATCTTCTGAAAGATATTACTGGAATTATAGTTTTCCTTGCAGTGTGGGTTCTGTGGAATGTGTCTCTCCAAAATTCAGATGTGGAAGCCTAATTCTCAAGGTGATGATACTAGAGGCGGAGGCTTTGGCAGGTAATTAAGTCATGAGGATGGAGCTCTCATCAAAGGGGTTAGTGCCCCTGTAAGAAAAGGTGTGAGAGGCCAGTGCGGTGGCTCACGCCTGTAATCCTAGCACTCTGGGAGGCCGAGGTGGGTGGATCACTCGAGGTCAGGAGTTCAAGACCAGCCTGAGCAAGAATGAGACCCTATCTCTACTAAAAATAGAAAGAAATTAGCCAACAACTAAAAATAGAAAAAATTAGCCGGGCATGGTGGCACATGCCTATAGTCCCAGCTACTTGGAAGGCTGAGGCAGGAGGATCGCTTGAGCCCAGGGGTTTGAGGCTGCTGTGAGCTAGGCGATGCCACAGCACTCTAACCCGGTCAACAGAGTGAGACTCTTTCTCAAAAAAANGACTCTTTCTCAAAAAAAAAAAAAAAGGCCTGGTGCGGTGGCACATGCCTGTAATCCTAGCACTCTGGGAGGCCCAGGCGGGCAGATTGCTCGAGGTCAGGAGTTCAAAACCAGCCTGAGCAAGAGCGAGACCCCGTCTCTACTATAAATAGAAAGAGATTAATTGGCCAACTAATATATATAGAAAAAATTAGCCGGGCATGGTGGCACATGCCTATAGTCCCAGCTACTCGGGAGGCTGAGGCAGCAGGATTGCTTGAGCCCAGGAGTTTGAGGTTGCTGTGAGCTAGGCTGATGCCATAGCACTCACTCTAGCCTGGGCAACAAAGTGAAACTCTGTCTGAAAAAAAAAAAAAAAAAAAAAGGTGTGAGAGAGCTCCCTTCTCTCTCTGTTCTCCTGGCATTAGGATGATGTACAAGAAGGTAGCCGCCTGCAAACCAGGAAGTGGTTTGTTGAAACCTTGATCCTGGATTTCCCAGCCTCCAGACCGTGAGAAATAAATGTTTGCTGTTTAAGCAACCCAATGTTCGGTATATTTGTTATAGTGGCCCTCACTGGCCAAGACAGTGAGTCAGTTATATTTATCTTTTATGGCCACACTGAGATTCTGATTACTTTTTGGGCCAATGCATATTTTTGTTTATCCAGCACCAGATAAAGGATGAGAGTGAATGAGTAAAATACCAAAATGCCATGACAGTTGCTGGTGACTGACCCAAGGTAAAAACCATTATCTCCAATTCATAGTAGTTGTGTGTGTTGGCTTTTTTTTTTTCTTTTTTGCAAAGACTGTTGTATTCTCATTAAAAAAGGACTGGTTGGTTGTTGTTATGAAATCCCAAAGTTTTCTTACTATAGAGGTAATAATGAGCCATCCTGCTGCGTAAACTTTGTATAAAATCACATATAGAATAGTATCGGGACAACTGGCTCAAATAATAAGTTAGGCTTGATAAAATTATGAGACCATTTAATTTATAATGTTTTTTGAGGCTACAATCTGTAAGCGAGTAGGAGTTTTTAACAGTGAAAGATTTGTTGGTTTTTGTTCAAGGCCTAATGAAGAAAACGGGGTAAAATTGTCCAGCTGTTCGTGAATGTGCCGGTCTCAGTGCCACAAACCCTTTTCATTCCTGTCTGTTCTTTGAGTATGGACAAGATCCTCCCCCTTGACCTGCCTCCATGTACCCTTTAGTGAAATGGAAGTGCCTGAGTTGGAAAGATGACCCCCGATACAAACAGGTGTGTCAGTTCAAAGGTCAAACCTTTAAAAAGGCAAGACACTTTAAAAACCATCTCATTGTATGCGTGAAAACCAAGGGGAAGCATGAAATTTTACTTTGCTTTTGTTTCAGTAAGAGATATTTTGTAGTTTTGAGAAGAACTGTTTGTGTCGAATAAAGTGTGAGTCACAGAGATGGAGGAAGTTTGAGCTATTCTGCTACGACCACAGTGCGACAGGCAAGTTGGCTCCTCCTGTGTTTGACCCACGTGACCTTCGACGGAGCTTTTTCAAAGGCGACAAACACAACTGTCAGTTGTGCTGTTTTTGGTTCACAGAAATTATGGGTTTATCTAAACATAAAGTGAGAAATCAAGAAGAAGGGAAGAATCACAGAAAGGAAGGACAGAAAGGAAAGGGGAGAGAGCGATCAAGCAAACACAAAGCATGAATAGAAATGCAGCTTAAACTCGTAACACAGCAGGAGAAAAGAAGGTAGAGAGAGAAAAGCACCCAAGCTACATTCACCTTTGTTTCTATTGATACGGGGAAAAAAACACTGTTTATAGAATTCTTTTTCTTGATGCCATAATCATATTAACTTCAGTCCTTCTGTGGGTGTTGATTTCCTGCTGAAGGTAGAATTACTATAAGAATTGCTAAACTTGGAAGCAGTATCACCCTTAGAACAAGGCAAGAAACAAAGCTATGGCCTACCTGGGACTCTGACCTTCACTTCTACGCTGTGTCTGGGTCGATGGAATTTTCTTTTATTTATTTATTTATTTTTAGTTTTATTTTATTTTAGCGTATTATGGGGGTACAAGTGTTAAGGTGACTTATATGGCACATGCCCGCCGCCCCCCACGAGTAAGAGCTTCAAGCATGTCCATCCCCCAAACGTTGCACCTCTTACTTGTTGTGGATGTAT
>VSMD01035440.1:0-55634 GCA_008750895.1 Mirza zaza
ATATATATATATATATATATATATATATATATACACATCAAGGTCATGTTGTTCAGATAGTATGTTTAGGCACAATTCCTAAGCCTATTTTATCTATTCCTTGCTATTAATATTTTCTGAAACCTAAGTGGAAAGATTCGTGTATTTGTTTTTATTTTTTAAATTTTATCCTCAATTCCATTCCCCAGCCATATTCTTGCAAAATGCAGGATAATACATTCCTTGGAGCTTGATCACACCAAGGAGAAATAGCCTAGCGATCACTGTACCTGTACTTATTGAAACTCAAGATCTTTTCCAATCAAAAAGTGTTCCTGACAGGAAACAAACAAACGAATGAATAAACAAAATAAAACAAAAAAGAAAAGAAAAGGAAAAGAAAAAAAGCCTTTAGAAATACACATCATGTGCATGAATATCTTTATTTGTTGGTTGTAGTTGAGCATTGAAACCACTCTGTGCTGGCTTAACAGACTGCAGAAACATGGAAGCTGTTAGAGCAATTATTTTTATTTTCTTTACTATGAGCAATAGGTGACTCTAAAGTGCTTAGTGCTCTTTCTTCTGGAGATCCTGAATTTGAAGTGTGAAGTTTTAGGATAGTCTGTTGCATGCTTTCATAAAATAGAACACTTTGTAATCTGTTTTTTTATTTGTTCATTTTTTTTTGTTTTATTTGTTTTAGATCTTTTCCAATTCTGATTGTATTATACAAAATAGGAGCTGGGTGTTTATGAGAAGGTGCAGACTATATAAAGATATTACACTTAATAGAAAGCATGGTTAGTAGGCAAATTTTTATTATTATTAAAATCAAATTTTTGTTATTATTAAAAAACTATCTTATTCATATCAGCAAAAGATAATGTAAGTTTAAGAGCAATAATCATCATAGAAGAAATATAAATTTAAATATAGATCCTTTGCACAGCAAATGATCAATGGATTGAAGAGATAACCTATAAAATAGGAGAAAATATTTGCATATAATACATCAAATAAGGTGTTAATATCCAAAATATATAAGGAATCCAAACAAATCAGTAGAAAGAAAACAACCAGATTTAAACACCGAGCAAAGGACCTGCATAGACATTTCTCAAAAGAAGGCATACAAAGAGTTATCAGATATATAAAAAAGATGTTCACCATCACTAAACATTAGGGAAATTCAAATCAATCTACCATAAGATATTACCTCATTCCTATTAAAATTGCTATTATCAAAAAGACAAGCAGTAAAAAAATGTTGGTGAAGATATGAGAAATGGTAACCCTTCCCTAGTGGGAATGTAAATTAGTACAGTTATTATGGGAAACTGTATGGAGGTTCCCAGAAAATTATAAATAAAAATACCAGATGATCCAGCAATTCTACTACTGGTTATATATCCAAAGGCAATAAAATCAGGACATCAAAAAGATAACTGCACTGCTATGCTTATTGCATCAGTATTCACAATAGGTAACAAATGGAAGCAATTTAAGTGTCCACCAAGGAATGGATAAAGAAAATGGTAAACACGATGGAATAATATTAAGCCCTAAAAAATGAAACACTGCCATTTGCAGCAACATGGGTGAATCTGAGAAACATTATGTTAAGCAAAATATGCCAGGCACAGAAAAAAAAAAAAAAAAACAAAAAACATACTGCATAATCTCACTCACATATGGAATCAAAAGAAGTTGATCTTATAGGTATAGAGAGTAAAATAGTTATTACCAGAGGGTGGCATGATTAAAGAGGAAGAGTTTTCAGGAGATGTTGGTCAATGAATACATATTTACAATTAGATAAAAGGAATAAGTTCAAGAGATCTATTGAACAACAGGGTGACTATAGTTAATGACAATATATTATATTTAGAAAAATATCAAGAGAGTGGATGTTAAGTGTTCACACCACAAAAACAATAACTTTGTGTGGTAAAGCATTTGTTAGTTAGCTAGATTTATACATTTCACAATGTATGTATATGTCAAAACATCATGTTGTCCATAATAAATAAATACAATTTTATATGTCTAATTAAGAAATGAAGTGGATCTAGAAAAAATAATTCTAGGCCTCATATGGGACCAGAGAAGACCCCATATAGCCAAAGCAACCTTAAGCAAAAGGAACAAATTAGTAGGCATCAATCTATCATACTTCAAGGTATAATGCAAGGCTATAGCAACCAAAGTAGTATGGTACTAGCACAAGAACAGAAACACAGACCAATGGAACAGGACTGAGAATCTAGATATATAACCATCCTCACATTGTCATCTGAGCTCTGACAAAGCACACAAAAACATACACGGGGGAAAAGAATCCCTATTCAATAAATGGTACTGGGAAGATTGGATAGCCACATGTAAAAGACTGAAACAGGATCTGCACCTCTCACCTATCACAAAAATCAACTCACCATGATTAACAGACTTAAACCTAAGACATGAAACCGTAAGAAATTTTGAAGAAAATGTTGAAAAATTCTTATAGGTGTCAGCCTAGGCAAAGAATTTATGAAGAAAACCCTGAAAGCAATCACAGCAATGACAAAAATAAAGAAATGGGACCTGGTCACATGAAAAAGCTCTGCGCAGACATGAAAACTATCACTAGAGTGCACAGACAATCTACAGAGTGGAAGAAAATATTTGAGTGCTACATATCCAGCAAAGGGCTGATAACTAGAATCTGTATAGAACTCAGGAAAATCAAAAAGAAAAAATCCAACAACCCCATTAAAAAGTAGGCAAAGGACATAAACAGAAACTTTTAGAAAGAAGACAAAAGGTCAATAAACATATGAAAATTTGCTCAACATATCTAATCATTAGGGAAATGTAAATCAAAACCACAATGAGATATCACTTAACTTCAGTGAGAATAGATTTTATCAAAAAGTCTCAAAATAATAAATGTTGGCATGAATGTGGAGAGATAGGAACACTCATACACTGCTGCTGGGACTGCAAATTAGTATAACATCTAGAAATCTGGAAAGTAGTATGGAGATACCTCAAAGAACTAGAAGTAGAACTACCAGTTGATCCAGCAATCCATTACTGGATATTTACCCAAAGGGAAAAAAAAGACATTCTATAAAACAGACACCTGCACTGGAATATTTATAGTAGCACAATTCACAATTACAAGATGTGGAAATACTGTGAGTTAAAAGTAAATCTTAGTTAGACCTCCTCTAATCATTAAAATGTCTTCCAATAATTTTGGAACAGATAGAAACAGAACATGAATTTGTACATGTTTTTGTATAAGTGTATTTCTGTGTGTGTATCTGTGAGAAAGATAGAATATATACGAAAATTCAAAAGTGATATTTAACATGAATCTTTAATTATCCTGGCTATGACAGAAGAAAATGAAATCAGAAAATTCTCCTCTGAAGGTTTAAAAATTTATAAGCATAGTACATGCTCTTTAAAATATATAAAACAAAAATGTTGAAATAGAAAAAAAAATTATTTTTTTTATTTTAACATATTATGGGGGTACAAATTTTAAGGTTTCAAATAGTGCCCTTGCCCCCCCTCCCCCTGCATGTCTAGGCTGGTCTTGTCTTGGTGAATTCCCTGAGACTTTGCTTATCTTACTTTCTCCTTCATATATAAAGCTTAGTTCTGCAATATTCTAGGCTGGGCATTATTTTGTTTCAAAAGCATGAGAATGGGGCCCCAGTCTCTCCTTGCTTGTAGTGTTTCAGTTGAGAAATCTGGCGTTATCCTTTGGTTTTCCTTTGTACGTAAATTGCTTCTTACAGCTCGTAGAAGGGCCTCTTTAGTTGATATTTTGGTCAGCCCGATGACCACATGTTGTGACGTCTTCCTGTTTGCATTGAATCTCCCAGGAGTCCTTTGAGCTTCTTGAACTTGTATCTGTAGATTTTTAGTAAGATCTGGGAAATTTTCCTCTATTGTATCTTCAAATACCTTGTCCAACCCTTGAGTGTTTTCTTCTTCCCCTTCTGGTAACCCTATGACCCTCATATTAGGTTTCTTCACATAATCCCACATCTCTTATAGACTTTGCTCTTTTCTCTTGTTTCTCTGCTCTATTTCTGTGACTTATTTAATTGGAAAGTGTTATCTTTAATCTCTGAGATTCTTTCTTCTGTTTGGTCCACCCTATTTTTGAGGCTTTCCACTGTGTTTTGTATTTCCCTGAATAAATTCTTCATTTCCAGGAGATCGGATTGATTTTTCTTTAAGATCTCAATTTCCTTAGTGAATCTTTGTTCCAAGTCCTGAATCTTCTTTGTGGTTTCTTTGTGTTGGTTGTCCATTTTTTCTTGCATATCATTGAGCTTTCTTACAATCCAATTTTGGAATTCTTCTGCCATTTTAGTGTTTTCGGTTTGTTCAGTCTCCAATTTTTGAGAGCTGGTGTATCTCCTAGGGTTTGATTTTTTGAAGTTCCAGAAATCTTACACTGAGCCCTCCCCATCTGGATCAGCTGATGGCGCCCAGGCGTCCTCTCTTCTGTAGTTTCTTGATCATCCACTGGGGGGAGCACTTCCACCACACTTGGAAGGTACCCCTGATGGGAGGGTTACTTGTGGAGCCTATAGTGGCTGCTTGTGGAGGATTTGTTCCTTGCCACGTCACTGAACGGGGGTGGAGGGGGTTAAGCCCCAGCATTTTGATCAACTGGGTGACCTAAACTGTTCTGGGAAGCAAAGTCTTTTATACTGCGCACTTAAGCACTGCACACAGGCCCAGTGGATTCTCCCTAGATGTGCGAGAGAGTGGGTTTTCTTGTCTCACCCCGCCTCCAGGGGTGGAGTCTACCACTTTCGGCAGGAGAGATGCAGGCTAGGGGAGGAAGTGGCTCCCTAGTCTGCCCTGCACCCTGGTGCCCCAGTGGCTGTGGCTCCCATTGGCGTTAGTTTTCTCAGTAGTTTGTTGATTGAGCCAGGCCTGGCAAGCTGATCACAGATTGTGTAGGGGCAGAATTTGTCAGGAGAGTCTCTAGACTTGGGGGAAGGGACCTGCCCTCCGGGCCGTATGGCACTGTGGCAGCTGGGCTGTGAGCCCCCTCAATGGCGACCGCTTGCCCACTCGCAGGGCACCAGCACTGCAGGTGACTGTTTAGGAAGTGGCAGGTGCTGGGTTGAGGGTCTGGGTCATCAGGATGCCCTGTTGCCTCCTCTATGCTGCCTTCCCAACCACCAGTTCAGCCATAGTTCTCACTCTTCCTGATCTGCACTGTGCAGTCTTATTTGCCCAAGGCAGTTCTAGCTTAGAGCCCCCAACTTAGTGAATGGCTCTATAGGGCTGGCCCCACTTGTTACCAGAGGCAAGACATCTAACTGCCTCCCCTATCAGCTCAGTTTGGTTTCCTCCCATCTTGGAGCAGTCTTAGCATGGGGCTCCAGGGAATTTCCACTAATGACTGTACTCTCCAGCACCCTCTTCTCCTGCTGCAATTTTGCACCAATTTCAGACAGGTCCCTGGCTGGGTGGGTGTGGAGGTTGATAGGGAAGGAAGGAGTTCTCCTGTGGGTCTGATCCCACTTCACCCCCTGGCCCAGCAGACTGGCGCCCTCCCACACACTCTATTAGTTTGTTTTGCACTCTCCAGAGAACTCAATCTTATCTCCCGATCACCTTGTTTTTTTTCCTTTTTTT
Source organism: Mirza zaza (assembly GCA_008750895.1). Lineage (NCBI taxonomy): Eukaryota > Metazoa > Chordata > Mammalia > Primates > Cheirogaleidae > Mirza > Mirza zaza. The sequence goes on from VSMD01035440.1 coordinate 5,644, forward strand.
GAGAGTCCCATGCTGCACATCTGCAGATTCTCAATGTTGTCCTTGTAGGGGGAGAGACCCACTCGTATGTAGGACACCAAGATCTATGTCTCCTTCTCTGGGAGCAGGAATCCGGGGGGTGTACCTTTACTCCATCATTTTTCCTCCCTCAGGAGAGGAATCTTCAAAAAAATTGAATTAATTTACAGTAGATATAAATGATTTTCTCTGAAAACATTCGGATCAAAACTTAAATATTTTTGAATACATTAATTTTTGAAAGCAAGTTATGTTTCTTCTGAAATGGCTAACATTTACTTAGCAATTGGTAGTATTTTGACTTTACAATTTACTCAAAAGACAAAGAGGCAACTTCCTTAACTGTGCAAGTAATGGAGTAGTATAATCTAGAAACTATGTTCCCAGAGTACTTTAATTTATAAGAAAAACTTTGGAAAGAAAGCTTTGGGAAAAAAACAAATACTTGTGCTCTATAGACAGGTGGTAATATTCCAGATGGGAAATGGAAATAATACTTTTATATTATTTTTAATGGCAATAAATATTAGAAATATTGATTGTTCTGATTTGAATATGGTTCAGATTTAGGAGATATTTTATAGTACTATTAATATAGGTTGAAATAAATTCTCATTAATGAATGTGAATATTATTATAGCATTTATATTTGCTTTTTGTAAAGTTATGGATGCAAACAATACATAATATTAAAATGGTAAGCAAGTGTTATGAACTGAATTGTATCACCACCACCCCCCATTTCTATGTCAAACCGTTAACACTCACTTTCATAAGGGTTGTAACATTAGCCTGGCTTGTCTTTTACAAATTAGTACCCATAAGTTAATAATACATTTTTCAACATTGATATAATTAAGTCTTACCATTAATCTGAGCAATACTATTACTATAAAAATTATAAAATGGCCTGGCAAAGTATTTCTGAAAATGCTATATTTTATTAGCTTTCTCAATTTTGAATGTTTTTTTGCCTACTATGTGACTTTTAAAAAATCAAAACAATCGTTTATTCAAAATTTGAAAATATATTACTGCCACAAACATATGTAATCACCAAAACAAGTAATTGCTATCAGTGCAAATTTTTGTTTATCAGAATTACATATTAATTCACATTTTTGTTAGTTTGTTTCATTAAAGAAATCAGATGAAGATGAAATGTATAAATAAGCTGTTAGTGAATCAGAAAAAATAATTTAATAATTTAATAATTTTTAAATTTAATAGTTTCTAAATTTAATAAATTTCTAAATTTAATAATTTAGAAAGATTTTGTGTAAAAGTGAAACTTTAATGTTTTTTGTACATAGAAATGATTTATTTTCCTCTGAAAACATTTCTGAAAACTATGCTGGAATTTAAGTAATAGAAAGAAAACCAAGTTGGCATTTGTGAACTAGTAAATATCTAGGTCCCTAGGGAATCCCATGGATTTTTATTGAATGAACGTGAGTCAAATAAAAATGTAACCTTTCTTGTTTTAGTTAAGTACACAGCTGTGATGACAATTTATATCTTGAAGTATTGGTAGTTATATTCTAACTTTTAAAAAGTTATATTATAACATTAAAAGTTATATAGTTATATTCTAGCAGCATAATAAGGACCTTGAGTTTTTAAAAGGTGGAGTTAATTAAGTATAAATAGAGTAACAATGGAACAAATAAAAAAGACGTGTGAAAGTGTGTTTGTTACATGATCAATGACATATAAAGTGCTCAAAATGGTAAAGATAAAATTTCAGGACCCTGTAAATTTGTCAAGGTGGAAGTTTAGTCCCAGAGACGGCATCTCATAACATGTGCAACTTCTGTTTCTTAGATTATAGATTAACTCTCTTCTTCATTGTTCTTGTTCTGTAAATGATGAGAAGAGACCAGAAATCAGATCTCCCACTTCCAGTCACTAATCTTTGTTATAGATTAAGTGCACCCTTTCTTGTCCTGTACTTAGCTCTACTAGATGGTAAAAAGATCCCATCACTGTTACATCGTCAGTGTTGAATGTTAAATTTACCTTTACTTAAAGAAAAATATGGCCCTGACTAATCCGATTATTATAACTATGCATGAAGCCTTATAGAGAAAGATGTTGAAGTTCCATTAAGCTTCCCTAAAATTTATCTATATAAATGATACAAAATTTTTGCACTTGAGAATACTGACTTCCATTCTCTGGAATCTGTGCTTCCAAGCTACTAGCCACAAACTTTGCACTTAAATAAGCTCTCTTTAAACCAGGTTCTAACTCTTTTGACTATTCTGATTATTTTAATGTTGATGACTCTTGGCCTTTCATAACTTTCATAACTTTTATAACTCCTTATTTCATTTATTTCCCTACCAATCCAACCATCAGCTTTTTTTTCAGGTAAATATCACACATCATTTCATTTTACCCACAAAGATTTCAGCATGGATCTCTAAAATAAAAATTCATTTTTAGAAGCATAACCATAAGATCACTTCACACTTAAAAATCGGCATTAATTCCTTAATGCTATCAAGTAACCAAAGTTCCAATTTTCTTGATTGTCTTACAAATTTGTATTTGTTTTTTGAATTAAGATCCAAATAATGTCCATATATAACAACCTATTGACATTCTTTTTAAGCATCTTTTAGTCAACATGTTCCTTAGCCTAGCACTTTCTCTCTCTCTTTCTCTCTCCGTCTTTCATTTTCTCCCTCCCTCCCTCTCATTTCTCTTTCTCTTTTCCTTGCAGACTATCTGATGAAGAATCTGAATCATCCTTCTGATCTAGATTGTGCTGATTGTCCCCTGTGGTATCATTTAAGATGTTCCTTGTTTCTCTGTATTTTTTTGTAGGTTGCTAGTTAAATTGAGAGTTCAATCCAGACATTTTTTAATTTCACCAAAATAATGCAGGAAATAAAGGAGAAGTACTGTGGATTCAAATAATTATCACATGTAAATGGGATGATGCATAGTTCAATCATCATATATTACAGATGATGAAACTGACATCCAAAGATACATCAAAAGTCATCAAGCTTGTCGATGGCATAGTTTCTAATAGAATCTAGGGGTCCTGAATAGAATGGATAGGAATAGAAATTTCAGTACACAGAAAATGCTCAGCACCTAATACAGAGCAGCAGGATATGTTATTAAGAGAGTAGCAATTAGTGTTTGAAGATTTGTGACTTCAATATCCTGTACTGACCATGTGATATCATTAGGCAAGCTCTAGATTCTCTGAACCTATGGAAGGCACTAGAATGGTTATGGGTTTTTTTCCATAGCAAAAACATAGAGATACAAATATTTAATGGAATAACATTCAATTGACCGTTAAAGAATGCAGTGAGTTAATCTGGACTCCCAGGTTCCCAGATAGAATTTAACCACTATTATTTGGAAGTGCAGCATTAAGGGTCTTGAAAAACAAGTAGGAACCAGAGGGTCTTTTACAGTGGGTTCTTCTGAGAATCTGGAGATTCAACTAATTTTGGTTTTTGAGATGTACTCTGGGGAAAGCTTCTAGCTAAGGTTCTAGATGCAGGTTTTATCCTGTCATTCCTCTCTTATTAAATATATTTGTAACAGGAAAGCATTTGTACTAAATATTATGCTACAAAAACTGTCACTTAAAACTCATGGAATTTCTCCTTCTAGATTTCTCACTGGATAAATTTTCTTAGCTGGGTAGTTATCCAGAAAGTTGGCCATCCTAAGGACATATCCATTGAATGAAACTCTCCCATAGAGCCTCAGTTTCTTAATTTATCAATGAGGTAAGAATGCAAACTGAACACAATCTGAGACATCTAGTTGTTAAAATACCTCTGATTTTCATCAAGAGAAGAAAATCAGTCAAAAATTACAGAATGCAAAATAAGTCAATCAAGGACCATTGCTGTAAAGATAATCACTGGTATTTGAAAGGTCAAAGAGACCATTGTCTCCATATATTTTCCCAAACTTCTTAGATTATAATGTCAAAAATTCAATGATTTATGTTAAGGTATTCCTTCCAGAAAACCTCTGTTATAAGAAAAAAATCACCTAGTGCTTTTTGCCACCCTTTATATCACACTAACATTATAGTATATAACAGATTAATTAAATATTATAAGCTTAATCTCTGGAAATGCAGAAGGACAACAATGACTAAAACATGATCTACAGGAGAGATGTTAGGGATGGCACTGGGAATGTGTAAAGTGGATTAGGTAGTGCTGTCAAATGGTTGGCAAAAGTTGCAAAGACAAGGAAAATAGGTTATTTTAATCAAATTTGTCTACTTTAAAATAGCATTTATTATAAATCCAGCCTTTATCTTTCTAGGATCCCTCCAGTTAATCAGAGCTGATTTCATCGACAGCTTGCTCCCGTTAATTACCACAGTGTTTTAACTGAATGCCCCAAGATATTGATGTAGTCAACAACCAATTCAAGCCTCAGAACACTAGAAATCTTGGCAGAACTATGGAGACAGTTTATCAATATGTAAGGTATTTATTATGTTTTAAAAAAACTACACTAAGTCTATGGGTAATGGATAATGACAGGGCAGTATTTAAACAATATGATTAACAGAAGATTTCTTAAAAACCAAAAGGAATTTCCTTGCTAATGCCCATACTATGTATTTTGAACAACAATTAACATATGCTTTTTACAAGATAAATCTCAAGTGACTATTTTATATAATAATATTTAGAATTTTAAGGTAAATGTGATACTTTAACAGTTACTTGGGTTTTTGAATTGGGAATTAAGATTCCCATAGTATAGTAGATAAATCCTTATTAGTCTGGACATCAGGAAACATAAACTTGTATTTCCCAGTTGATTACCTGAGGTTTATGTGACCTTGGTGAGATAGCCTGATCAGCGTGAGATATATTTTTGTTCCCCATCTGAGAAAGTAGTATGGTCCCCTGCCTGCCTATCCAGGTTCATCTTATCTCATGCCACCTGCCACCTGCCACCTATTGTCCTTTAGGCTATGGTTCTATAGTCTCATTGCAAGACTTGTAGTTGCCTGATCTGGTAATGCTATCTCTTGCTTTAAGGTCAGTCGACAGATTCTCAATGGAAAGTTTTGAGGCAAGATCCTGAAACACAACAATATATAGATATTTCCTTAATTAAGATCTTCAAGAACTATAGCAGCAGAAATGCTTGAAAACTTTTTTCTTCTCTTTTTATCATCCTCCCCATTTTCACAGATCTAACTCATTTTATATCCTAAACACCAAATGGAACCATAAGGTATGCTACAAGGCATGCTAAGAATGCCTTGCTGGTTTGAGGGAAAGAAAATAGCATGTGCTATGGTTTGAATGCATCCCCCAAAGTTCTCTGTCACAAACTTAATCCTCAATGCAATATTGTTGGGAGGTGGGCGGAATGAGAAAAGTTTAGTCAAGAAGGCTCCATCCTCCTAAATGGATTAATGCTGATTATAGAAGGGCTTGAGGCTGCTTGTTCAATCTCTTGCTCTCTTGCATGTGCACTATATCTCTCAACCATGTGATATCTTCCGCTGTGTTATGACACAACAAGAAGGCCCTCACCAGATGCCAATGCCATGTTCTTGAACTCTCCAGTCTCCAGAACTCTGAGTTAAAAAAATTTCTGTTCATTATACATTAACCAGTCTCAGATTTTCTGCTATAGCAGCATAAGCATAAAACAGACTAAGACAGAGTAAATCATGTTTTTTTCCTCCTTTTGCAAGGTTTCCTGAAGTTTATTTTAGTCTGATTTTCTCATGAAGAAAGGTTTTATTTATTATTTATGTACCCAATAAAATGGTAGTCTATGTCTTACTTCATTGGTGACTCACTTGCACTGAAGTCTGGACAGATGTCTATGTTCTAGAAAATTATGTCTCTGCCTTGATAGAGTAAGAGGTTGAATTTCCATTGAGTAAAAAATTGAGAGTTATCTTCCAAAAATTTAAAAGTGAGGTGTTTGAACTTGAACAAATATTTTGCTAAGTATTCTTAGTTGAGAAGTATTTTTTTGTAATCAAGTAGAGTTTTCATAACTTCAATAGATAAAAATACAGCCGAATTTAGTATAAATTAATTTAACAAATTATATTATCTTACTATTCATTAGGCTCTAAAGTCATAGAATAAATGTATTAAATGTTGAGTTTGTTCTAGAGAAACACATATTAACTTTAACTTAGTTAAAATTGAATTATTTAATACCCCAAAACCTCACTGAAAGGTAATTTTCAAATAATAGATTTGTTAATACTGGCTACTCATTCAAGTTTCTAATTCTCCTCAGTTGTATATAAACTAAATGTTAAATCATCACGGAGGTTTTTCATGAACCACCCTATCTAAGTAACCTACTATATTCCTCCCACATCATTCTCTAATATGACTTTGTGGGACTCATCACTATTTTAAATTATTCAATTTCACTTTTTTAGATCTCATTACTAACTTAAACTATCCTATTTTTATATTTATCAAATATTATATTTTATCCTTTTACTAGAATACAAGTCAAATAAATGGAGGACATCTATTTTTTATGACTATAATCACATAAGAGGCACCAAATGTTTCTCAGTATGTTCACATTAAATGGTAAATGAATGAATAGATGGATGATTAACAATTATTTCAATGAGGTTGAAGTAATGGAAAAGATGAGATTTGAAATCAGATAAACCTAGGTTTGGATTGTGGACAAATTAATCTCTCTGTAGCTCAATTATTAGGACAACAATAATGTATATAACAGAGATCAAATGGGACCATTAAAGCGTTAATATTTGCTTTCTAATGATAATGAGTATTTTGGGGTTTCTTGGCTTGCTTGTTTCCTTTTAAAGACACAGTACAGAGTAAATAGTAAGAACATGTCTTGTTAGACTGCTTAGAATAAAATGTTCCCTTTATGACTCAGAATGTCATTGCCCTTACACAGTTTATCTAATTTCTGTATGCCTCCACTTTTTAATCTGTAATAAAGATATATATTTCCTGTCTTATAATGTTTTAAAGGAAGAGTTTATTGTTTAATTATTAATTACTTTTAATTATAACTATTAATAATCTATCATTTATTATTAGTGTATTACCCAGGAACTATGTCAGTGTTTATTAGTAGTAGTATTTTTATTTTCCTTTTCTCATTGGATTTCTTCAAGAAAGTATTGAGTTCAATTAGAATTTGTTGGGTTTGAAGTGCTCATAGAAAACTCAAATAACTGTGCCTAGGAACAGACATTGTTATATGACTGAATGCTCAGGAGAGTGGTTTATTTCAAAAATCTTTATTTGAAGATGCTTAGTACATTCAGGCTACCATAACAAACACCATAAACTAGGTGGCTTATAAACAATAGCAATTTCTCAAACTTCTGGAGGCTGAAAAGTCCAAGATTAAGACACTAGCAGATTTGGTGTCTGGTGAGGGGCTCTGTATGGTTCATGGATGGCACTTTCTAGCTGTGTTCTCACCGAATTTAAGAGACAAACCAGCTCTCTGGAGCTATGTTTATAAGGGCACTAATCGTATCCATGAGAATTCTATCATCATCATTTAATCACCACCCCAAAACCCCAGCTCTTACTATCATTACATTGGTGATGAGCTCTCAACATAAGAGTTTGGGGGGTGGGACACAGACATTCAGATCATAGCATAGGGTGATAATCATAAAACTGTAGATACAAACATGGGTGGACATTAAATTTTATGTAAAAAGGACATCCAATGAGAACACAAAATCATGACAGAATTGAAAAAGTAAAAATTTTGAAAGAGAGCACCAAGAATCTTGCACAAGACTGAAGAGTTTGAGAGTAGAAAAGAGAAACAACAAAGTGCGGAATCATGGAAACCAACAAGACAAGTTTAATGAGTGGAGAATTGTAGAAATTGGTAGAGAGGTCAAGTAAAGGATGCTTTGAAGTGTTCAGTGCCATGGCCAGTAAGAAAATCAAGATTGTGTTGAAAGTAGAAACTATAATATGAAGGGATGAGAAGCGAGGGTGATATTAATATGAATATATAGCAGCAGCAAAACAACAAAGGGGAGATGATAGGAAAATAATAAAGAAGTGAGGCTTGCTTGAGCAGAATGTTTAAAATTTTCTGTTGTTTAAGATGCAGCACACATGAGCTCACTTCTACACTTATGGGAATGACTCAGCAGTGAAATTTCACATAATTTACTAAGCATAATTTGAGGGAGTGTTATCGAAAGTGCAATTAAATGTTTACCCTGATTGACCCTGATCAAATCAGAAAAGAGATCTTTTATCTTTTAGACAAGGGGCAAAGAAATAAGGATGGGAATAGGTATTTTCATATATTGGCTAAGGTGACTAAAAGTACATGTCTTATAACATCTCACCCCTAACATATAGAAAAATCAGATGCAGTATCTTAGTTTTTTAACTGCCTTCCTTTAAACATCAAGTGCAATAATTCTGTATTATGTTTCTTTCCCACTTCCTTTATTCTGCTTCCTCTTATTTTTAATCTTGTTTCTTCATTTTATTTTATTTTACCCTGAGAAAAAGGCCTTGAGGTAGATTACAGAGATAAATGAAGTGTTCAATATAGCAAAATAGGAAGAAGTGCAAAAGGCAGAACAGAATTGAGTATATAAAATGAAGATAGAAATAAGATTAACATTAACATGTACATGTAAAAGTCCCATGCCATTACTAAGTCCAGAATCAAAATCTGGCATTAAATTTTCTTGCCACTAATTTGAAGGAAAAATAACCATATGGTAAATAATATTATAAAATTATAAACTGTTTCAAGATTTTAACTTTGTAAGAATAATAATTATTCTAGTAATTATCAGATGGTAGGGCTGGTTTTCTTTGAAGGTCATTCAAATACCAAATTCTATAAAACAAGTTGTTTTGGTATCAGAATATGGTTGCTGTCTATTCTCTGTAGCAGGAAATACAACTTCAGATAATTTTAAATTGTGTTAAAGAAAATAAGAAGTAGGCCACAGGCCTGAGGTTGTCTCTGTACTACACAACTTTTTACGAAAGCAAGCTAAAACTTAATGTGTAGGAATTTCTTGTAACTGACTTAAAAAATAATCAAGCCTCATTTAATCATAAATTGACAACCAGCCAATTAGTTGTATAACTAGGAACTTCCCATCTTTCCATACCCAAATAAGACAAATTCCCAGCTGTAGCCAGTCAAGTAATTTCTTTGCTTTATTTCCACATTTAGCCTATAAAAGTTCACTGTTCACACTGCTGGTGGGAGGCTCTCTGAACCTCTTTTCGGCTGTCCAATACATGAATTGTTGTTTGCTCAAATAAACTTAAATTTAATTTGTCTAAAGTTTTTTTTTTTAATATTCATGATGAAAATAAAAAGCAAGTTGATAAATCTAGAATATAGGCATGATTGGAGGTTAGTAACACATGATTAAACTCCATTCATATCTATGTTCATTTGATAGAGTGTTAAAAAGCTAGATCTGTATGTACCTCAATAATAGAGAGCTATCCTGTGTTTATCTGGTATATCTTCTTACTGCTTGTTCACAGCATGAAGGTTTCAAAAAGGCACTTTATCTACAAACAACCTTATTTATTCTTTTCACATTTCTTTGCAATCATAAATACTGACACAATGTTCTAGAATGCAGCAGTTTAACCTAAAGGCTGGCAGATCTTTGTATAAAATGTTAGCCTGAATAACATAAAATTGAAGTTTATCACACATGAATCTATCATTCCATTTGGGTAGAATGTCTGTAATTTGAAAAAGTCAGCTTTGTCTTTAAAAATGAGGCAGGGTGATATAAACTATATCGTAAGTCAAAACAATCAGTTCATGTCTATTGCTTAACACGTAATCAAAGACAGGAACTCACAATTCAGAATGATCCTGGAATGGTTTTAAGAACATTATATGCCTTTGCTCATTTAATTTTCATTATGTTATGATCTTTTCAGAGATTTATAATTCTCATTATAATATGACCAAATTGAGAATAGGACACTAAGTAACATCTAAAATCACATAGTTTTTTTTTTTTTATCTTGCTACATCACAGTGAGATTTGAAATTAACTTGAATGTAACTCTGGCTACAGAATCTATGCTTATAAGCACTAAACAGGAAATCTTTTCCTATACAAAACTTATCTTGCACTGTCTATACTGTGTAATGCTGTAGGCATTAAAGTGACTATGAGCATTTGAAATGTGGCAAATCAGAATTGAGCTATGATTTAAGTACAAAATATTCATCCTATTCTGAAAGCAGTATAAAAAATAAAATTGTAAAATATCTCATTAGTGCCTTTTAATAATGATTAAATGTGGAAGTAATATTTGGGATATATTGATTTAAATAAGATATCATTAATATTATTAAAATTAATTTGACCTGTTTCACTTTCTCTCTTTTTATGATGTGTTAACTTTTTTAACATGATAAGTGGAAAGTCGAATTGTAGCATCCAAACAAATATTTGATAAATGAGTAAACTAATTGAGGGTTGATACATTATAGCTACTCCTCTTGTTAAACTATCAAAATTCTAGTTCAATGTAGATGTGCCAATATTTTTGCTTTGGTGAGAGTCCCTGTCTGCAGAACAGGGATGTTTTTTAAAAAAAATTTTAAAAATACTTTTTAAAAAAAAATTTAAAAATACTTTTTAAAACCACTTTATTGAAGTATAATTGAAATACAAAATTGCACATTCTTAATATAAGACAAATCAATGTTCGAAGGTAAGTATACATCCATAAAACTATTACCACAATCTGTGCCATAAACATATTCATCAGTGGCAGTCTTAATGAAATAAATAATATAATAACGGTTATGGAATGTTGGCTTAGTGCCAGTCCTTCTTCTAACCTTTTACCTATATTATTTCATTCAATATTTACAACTACGTTATGTGGTTATTATTAATATCCTTACTTCACAAATGAGAATCTGGAGCCAACAGAGGTTAAATAAAATTCTGAAGGGTGAACTGGAGCCAACAGAGGTTAAATAAAATCCTTAAGGGCAAACAATTAGTAATTGATGGAAATGGATTTCAAACCTAGTCAGGGTTCTGGTACGTGAGGATGGGGACATGAATAATGGACTGAATTTGTCATAGGGAGATCCATTTTCTAATGTTCTAATCTCATGCTTTAGCTCCTGGGGTAATTTTGCGCAAGGAAAGAAGCCATTTGAGTTAAGAGTTTGCTCATCAGTGAAATGAAAGTATCTAAACAACCTTTAACATATATTTTTAACACCATCAAAGTTTGAAAATACAATATGGATGCACTTTTCTCTCTAGGTTTTTATCCCAGCATCCCCCATATGAATCGGACAGCACAGTCAAAGTGGACTATTTATTGGTTTTTGAACACACCAAATTTCTTCTCTCTTATACTTCACCCATGCTTTCCTCCTTATCTGCATGTATTCTTGTTTTTTTCTCACTGTGGAAACTATTTAATTTTCGATACTCATATTAGTCTCTGTAATCCCCTTTGTTATTTTTTATTATTCAGCTGCACATAACTTCTTTGCCTTTTGAACAATCATTGTTTTTTAATTTCTTTTGGAACCTATCTCACTTCACATTATGTTTATTGGGTATTTGCCTCATTATTTCTCATTTATAAGATATGTCATGCTTTATTTCTGTGTGTATTTTCGACATTTCCAGTGATCATAAATGCTTTAATATATTTCTCAAGTTAAATGGCATCTTTACCTGACTACTAACAAATTCAAAGTGGTAATTTCTATCTCAGGAGATAGAAATATAGATAGATATATAGATAGGTATAAATAAAATTACTCTTACAAAAAGAGATGACAGTCAAACTTGTGAAATTCACTGTAACAATTTTGAGAAAAAAGACATAATTATGGAGTTTATATATCTTCTTATTTTTCTAACCTGAAGAAACATTGAATACACACAAATATTTTTATAATATACACATAATTTTTCTTCATTTAGCATCCAATAATATATTTCCAGTGTCTAATCTTAATGCAATTGAAAGTAATTACATATTTGCCATGTTCAGGGGTTCTCTGTATGATAAATTATACCATTAAATTTTCATTTTAAATTTTTTCTGTTCTATATATTAAGATACATTGGAAAATTTTCCACAGTAAAAGTCTAGTAGATCCATATGTTAACCAGTAAAATTATGAAGTGATTCAAAATGCAAAATTATTTAAGTGGAAAGAGTCATTTTGAAATTTTAACAAAGACTTGCAATTCATACTCTAATAAAGAGACAGAGTACTTAAAAATAAATTAACAGTTAAATGTTCTGTGGAGAAGCATTGAAAAATTATACATAGCCTTGATGCTATGGTCAAATTTGATTATTAGGTAGATTACTGTTGTAGCAATGCCCAAAACAGATGAGATACCAGGAAAAATAGAGAAAACTAATTCAGAGTATGTTAAACTAATTCTCACAGTTAATAAAAAGGACTTGAACTGAGATAGATCTGGAAGTGCTTTGAATTAAATTGAGTAGGGAACAATGACAAACATAAAAATTTTAAAATTTCTAGCAGATATGAAAATGAAGGTTATAAAAGAAGAACTTCCAGATTTATGGGTAAGACAATGGCTATTTACCCCCATATGAAATACAAGAAAAGGGACAAATTTATCCATTTCAAGGAAAAACAATGAAATCCAGTTTTGTGTATTTTAATTTATTTTGGATATAGTATATGCAAGAGGAGATGTGCTAAAAAATGTAAAAATACAGCAATATACAGGTTATGCAAGGAGTTTAGAGCTATAAAAATAAAATTTAGTAATTATGATTCAGTCAAATTTAAACTTATGTTTTGTTTGGATATAGTACTTAACCTCACCATGCTTCAGTTTCTTCATTTGTTATCTAGTAAAATCAGAGAGAAATATTAATTTTATTTATACAATTAAAGTACTTAAAATAGTTGTTGGAATGTATTCAATGAATGTTAGCTAAAACAAACAACAAAAAAGTGTTATTTCTATTTATGTTTTACTTGGGGTAACATTTGTTTTTCTAATAAAGTTACTTTGAAACCAGATGATTTTGATGGAATGTACAGCTTGCACAGAGGAAAGAGAGAAATTATCATAAATTTAGGTCTTTTGCAAGAAGGCCAAGTTCTCTGCTTATCAGTTGAGAGAGAGTAAGAGTGGTTAATGAAATATATCTATAATTTGTTCAGTCATTCAAGTGAATTCAAGTCCAAAGACAGCACATTTGATTGAAGATCTATTCTGATATACTTTAAAACTTTTTTTGGTTATTTATTAATCCAACTATCTAACATCCATGAAGCAGGAGATTTATGCATACTAAATATTTCTGGACTCTATATTATGCTTTATTGATTTTACATCTATCTTATGCCAATCCTACACTGACTTGATTGAATATTGTAGTTTTAGAGGTATCTAGTATACATTTTACTAAAAAATACAGAAAAAAAGCTAAGATCTAATTTCATATGTACTCCACCCAATTTAAGTTGTATTTAAAAATTATATACATGATAGAATCTAATTCATCATTGCCATAAATAATACATTTTTAAATTTTGACCTATATAAATATATGGAGCCATGTGGCCACAAGGGAAAATTCGGAATTTTTTGTATCTTACTGTTAAGTCTGAGTAAGTTTTTAACCTTACCAGGTGAGAGAACAAGGTGACAAATAGATGAGAAACAAAATACAAATTGTGTAAATCATGTTTGCTCCAATCAGTATTTATTTCACATATATTTTAACACTTAGCATGTGTCACACATGGCTTTGAGGAATATGGAGGGAATAGGCAAACAATGTGTGGCTCATAGATGTTAAAATCTAGTAACTGAGCCAGATAATAAACACGTGGATAAATGTAGTTAATTACAATAGTAATAAGTGTTGTAAAGGAATAAAACTGTTACTGTCATGGGTAAGAATACTAAGGGAAAAAAATTTAAGTAAAATAATTAGAGGAATAGACAACAACACATCCCTGAGTTTGAAGTAAATTAGATTGATTCGAAGAACATAAAGTTGTCTTGTGGAACTGCAAAATAGTAAGAGATGGTGAATACAGAAGGAAATGAGGTTGAAAATGTGATCAGAGATGAAGAAGGACCTATTAGGTTCTATTAAGTAATCTGAGCTTGTGTTTGTTTTCTAATTCATTGGGAAATCTTTGGAGGGTTAAAAGACAGGAATTTATGTATAATTGGAATTTGTATTATTTACCAGACTATCCCAAGCTTTTTGGCATAGAAAAACAATGTTATTTTTTTTGGCTCATCTTTCTGAAATTTGGTGAAATGAGGGCTTATCTTTGCTACATAACATCACCTGGGTCAGCTCAATAGGGAATTGGAGGATCTATTTGAGAAATCTCTTTCATATGGGTGAAAATAAATGGTGGCTGTTGGCTGAAAACTCAGTTGGTGCTGAAAGCTGGGAACCTCTGTTCCTTTCCATGTAAATTTCTTCAGAAACACTTCCCCACTGGGCTGCTTGGGCATCTTCACAACAAGGTGGCTGGGTATAAGGTGAGCATCTCAAGAGACAGAAAGTGGAAACTACTGATATCTTTGATACTTGTTCTGGAAACTGGTACATCATTTCTATTATGCACTGTTGGTTCTGTGTACGGAGTCCAGATTTCAGGGAGAGACACAGCCTGTATTCCTCAATGGGAGGAGCTTCAAAGAATTCTGGTGCTACATTCTTCTTTCTGACTACCAATTATTTACATTTCTCCCACATGTAATATATAGGTACTCTGTTTTAGAAACCCCAGAATTTGTGTGCTAATAAAGCATCAGAAAAGGATTAAATCCTAAGACCTCATCATCTAAATCATGTATAAATATGGATGATACTCCTTATGTGCTTTTCCTTTGATATGTCTTCTCAAGTGCAGCTCTTCTTGGTATTAAGACATGGGAAATAAAGAGGCAAGTTATCTGCCATCAACACATCAAACATTTATTTATTGAACAGGCATAAGACAATTACAATAGTCATTGAAGGAGGTGGGTGGATAGGAAGCACAATGCAGTCACTTATCTGTAATAATTATTGATCCAGCTGAAAAATGTTGCTCGTTTTTTGATTGTGTCACAGTGCTGCTGGAATGATTATACTTCTCTCTTTTGGATTTTTGTTCTACCCTCCAAAAGATCCTTCATTTTCCATAAAACGTAACTCCTGTTTGCTGCTGAGTAGTTTTCTTAGCCTGTTTTCTGACCATAAACGTTTAGGACTTTAAAGACCTGCTTTTTATTTTGTATGCTCTCTGCTCCATTCAGTGTAATCCAGCAGGGCTTCAACCAGAATCATTTATAGGCATTCTGTGAATTTTATTGCTGTTCACTCCATTAGCTAGAAGTCACAACCACAAATCTCATTGAGATAAGCTTTGCTATAACTTGAGATTCTTGTGAGGCTACTATAAGACAATAGCAGCTATTTGAGCTTGGGGTTTATTATGCATGGGCAGTCAGATATGGCTGGAGCTAAAGCAACAGATAAACAGGGGCTGGCCATTTCTTTCTTCTTATAGTCTTGAGACCTCCTCACTCTGATATCTCCATGTGGGCTAGTTTGGGCTTTGTCACCTCATTGTGGCTGAGTTCTAAAAGTGAGTATCCCAGTAGAACCATGTGGAATCTGATGACCTATCCTTGTCAGTCACATAGAATTATTGACACAAGGTTTCCAGGATTAAAATGAAGGCAACATAGACCTCCATCTCATGTTAAAAGAATTGCCAAAGTTGTATTGTAAGAAGAGCATGTGGAATAGGACATGGTATTGCAGTCATTTTTGAGAACATACAATAAGCCACAGTTAGAATTTAGACCAAACTACTATAAAAGAGAAATCAAATATGCAATAGTTTTAAAATCTTAGATTTCTTTTTGTCTGATTGTATCAATCCACAGATTAGTGTGCTTTGTCTGGTGCCAAGACTCTGGAATTCTCAAAAAAGTGTCTTCCATCTCTGGGCCACTCTGGAAGATACTTCCTCCCTGCCAGTGAATAAAGGCCAGGGGAATATATGTCTCATTCCTTCTAAGTGCAACCTGCCGTAGCACACATCACTTCAGCTCCCCTGTAGTTGGGTGACACTTAGTTATATGTTATACTAAGCTGCAAGAAAAGATAGAACATGTGGTCCTTAGCTGGGCAATGATGTGTTTAATAGAAACTGAGTGGTTATATTATTAACAAAAATAAATGAATGTTGTCGGAAAATTAGTAGTTTCTTCCAGAAGTGTCATAATCTAACTTTTTATTTAAAGCTGTACATTTGGTACTGTTGGGAGAATAGATTGGAAAGTGGTGAGTAAGAGTAGAAGCAGATCCCCATGTTAGAAGGTAAGTGCAGCAGTCTAGGAAACATTTGATGTTGGCTTGGACAAGCTAGTAACTGTAGAGCCTGGGCTTAGATTTTTGGATGGACTAACTAGGTATATAGTGGTATAATTAAAGACAAAGAGAAAAGGTTTTATTGTAGGGTGGAACTGAAATCTAGATTTTTATTTTTCAACATGTTAATGTTCTTCTGACTCCTTGATAAGTGGAATGGCAAGTTGAAAGTTGGCTAAATTAATTTAGAACTCAGGAAAAATCATGGATAGAATTTTTCATTTGGGGTCAACAGAATATAAAAATGCTATTAGTTGAACTACTTAAGACTATGAGCTTGCCTGGGAAATATCAGGATACCAGAAAATCACTGAATAAGAAAATGATGCAGAGAAGCGAAGAGCAGCAATGTGGCTGTTGGTTTAAAGGATATAAAAAGTCATCTGGGAGGCAGAAATTCTAAAGAATGAAAGATGGAAGGAAGACTGATGTTGAGCTCTTTTCCTTTTTTCTTTTCATAGGCATTTAATTGTGATTAGTAGGGTAAGTAATGCAAGGATTTTATTTGGTTAAAATACTAAAAAGTTCTTGATTAAATTTCTTCCCCATTTTGTGCTTCTCTTTCTCTGCTTAGTTTGCTGTTTAAATATCTCTCTCCAAGAAGACTGCTCAATGTAAAGAAGGTCTCCCTGTTATTTTCTCCCACCAAATATGTTTATTTCCTGTATAGTATTTACCACAAGTTTTAATTTGATTCTAATTTGTACAAATGCTTTTTGCGTGCAAAATATATATCTTATTTGGGATGTAACATCCTAGAGTATATAATTTGTACTTTGCATAAAATTGGAAATTTTCAAAAATTTGATTAATGACTAATGGATGCATTTTTTAGAGTTCTCTCTTAGTGCACGTCTCTCTATGAACACATTACTGGCTGTTTAATACAACAAGGGAAGGGCCCTACCCTAAAAGAGCTAGGAACATGGACTCAATCTGAGATTGTAGGCCTTAGGAAAGTATTGATTTTCCCTTTTTTCTTTGGTGAGTTTTTCTTTAGCAACAGTGCTCTTTGCTGCCTCTTCATCATTAAAGTCATAGTATTTGAAGAACCGTGATTAGAGTAAAGGACTGTGAAATATGCACCAAGAAACCCATCAGTACAGCTTTTAGTGTTGTTCTTAAGCTTGCCAGTGGTATAGGTAAAAGGAGTTCTGAAAACTTTATATAGAATAACCCAACTCATGTATCAATTGTGGCTTGGATCAAAGCCATACCTAGTAATAAAAATCTGTGCATTGGGCCAGGAACAGTGGCTCATGCCTGTAATCCTAGCACTCTGAGAGGCCCAGGCGGGAAGATCGCTTGAGGTCAGGAGTTTCAGACCAGCCTGAGCAAGAGTCTCTCCTAAAAATAGAAAAAAAAAAAAATAGCTAGTCAACT
Organism: Mirza zaza; assembly: GCA_008750895.1. NCBI lineage: Eukaryota > Metazoa > Chordata > Mammalia > Primates > Cheirogaleidae > Mirza > Mirza zaza. Next base: position 23,484 of record VSMD01035440.1, read on the forward strand.
AAAACCATAGAAACAAAAAATTAACCGGAAGTGGTGGTGAACACCTGTAGTCCCAGGTACTCGGGAGGCTGAGGTAGGAGGATCGCTTGAGCTTAGGAGTTTGAGGTTGCTGTGAGCTAAGCTGATGCAAGGCACTCACTCTAGCCAGGGCAACAAAGTGAAACTCTGTCTCAAAAATAAATAAATAAATAAACAAAATATCTGTGTGTTACTTGTCTGTATCTACTGGCTATCTCCTTTTCGATCATGTGGCTCTAGAAAATGAGTGGTTGAGGACACAGATATATTCTATGTAGAAACCAAACACAGTTTCAGTGGTGAAATAATATGCAAATGTAAAAGTTGCAACAACTAAAGAAAATGATTGTTATCTGTAACATCTGGATATCTTAACAGAGTATAAAACATATTCAGAGACATCTGTGAGGTTACAAGTCTAGTAAGTAAAAGAATAGGAATTAGATTCCAACTATGTTGGGATACAAAACTATGTGGCCTCCAGATTATATTAATTTGCTTACATGGAAAATATATGATAACATCCATAAAAGAGAGTATCCTTTTTATACTCCAAGTTTTTCATAATCTTACTAGATTTGAGAGAAAGGAGCGTGCCCTGAGATATCAGAGCTGGGTGTGGGATACATATTTGCAACATATGGGATTTAGATATAAGTAGGAGAAAAAGATGAACTTTCAAGGTGCTGGAGGTATGAATGGGCCAGTTAAAGCTTATAGTACTGAGTGAGAAGAACCTTTTCCTCATCTACCACTGCAGCCAAGTAGTAGGTTGAGACTGAGTCAAGGATACAATAACCTCATGCATTGAATTCCTCTGTCATTCTGTCTCTTTCCTGTTTTCATAATGTTATTGCAAAAATTTTACCTTTAATAATTAATAAACAACATGAATTCATTTTTTTTCATAGGCTGACTGCCAGGGTTGTTATTTTTTTTCCTGAGGCAATAATTACTTATAATAAGTATTCTGTTGAAGTTATACTTTAAGATATTCCTAAATCCATTTCTTGCAAATTAAAAAGATATACATGCAGACTATTATGACAATAGGAAAACTGGATTCTGGTAGACTTAATTTTTTTAGCCATTTGTTTCATTTTCAGACTTATTAAGATTTATGAGCTTTTCTCTTCTGAAGTGAACTCTATACCTGCCATCACAAATCAAGTGCATGAAGAACGAGATTCACTGCAACTTGCCTAAAGTGTAATAAAATCGACCAAAAGAAAGCCAAAAGTTCTCTTTTGCAAAATATGAATAATGTTACAGGAGAGAATAACATTCATCCTAGCTCTCTTTTGTACAAATGCCCCTAAAAGAATTTATGACTTGAGTGAATGACTAGTCTAGTGGGATGAAGTTTTCTAGGCTAAGATGTAAAATATCCTAAGAACATTTATTACTGCTTGACTGAACCTGAACTTTTTTCAGACTACAGGACTGCAAATCAGAGATGTCATGCTGGAAAAAAAATAGTTACTATTACATTTGGAGGATAATGCAAAATAAGATTAAGCTATTTGAATTATCATTTATTTTTTATCTGATCTACTTTATATCCTGTGAGAATTTATGAGTAGTGTCTAGCTAAATCATCAACAATGACATTAAACTGAGAATGATATTCATTTGGTTAGGCTGTTTTGTAACCAAGTTTTTTCAAAATAATTGTATTCACTAAATACATTAGCAACTTGATCATTTGTATCTTTTACATTTTTGTAACAGAGAGGCAAAACCATGAAATAAATTGAAAAGTATTTGGAGAGTAAGACAACTTTAATATATTTCCTAAAGTTGGTTTGAATATATTAAACTCTCCATGATTTGTGCAATAACCAGTTATAAAATTATTTGAGATAAAAAATCCAGGTGATTTAACTTGAATTTTATTTTATTCACAAAGTGAATATTTGGACACATTTTATTTCCATACGAATTGTTTGGAGCTTATTTTCTTATGTTTTTCTATTTAATTTTAGACTTAGATGAACAGTTTCTATTTATTCAAATATGCATGATTCTTGTTCAATTCATAAAACAGACAAATATTTTTAACCCATAGGTCAAACAGAAGATTGGTAATATTAATTTATATATAACAGTTAAAAATTTATAAGGAACATATGGATGTTCATGAAAAGGAGGTGTTTAAGACAGGAAAAGACAACTCTGAAAGAAAAAATGCTGTATAGCCAATAAAATTGTCAATTTTTAAAATAATAAGATATCATATATCATATTAGCCTTTTAAAAAAAGTATAAGATCCATTGTTGGAAAAGTCTATATTCCAAGCACTGTTGGTAAGAATCATATATATTTTGGTAGAAAGAACTAACATAGATGAATTTGTATAATTTCCTTTCTCTATATGCTTAAGCAAGTAACCTATACAATTTAAGCCTCATTTCTTTATTCTGTTAAATATGCTAATAATGTCTACTTAATGCAACTATTATATGAAGAAAATTAGGCACATGGTATCTTTGTGTAATGACTTCATACAGGAAGCTATATAACTGTGGCCATTATGCTGATGGTACTTTATGATTATGTCTATTTTCTAGAAAGAATTTTGGTAATCATGATTAAGAAACTTTAAAATATTCAGATCTTTGGTTCAATAATTATATCAATAGAAATTTATTCTAAGAAACAATCAGACACACACACATACACACACATGCAGGCATAATATCAGCTTTTATTATACAAATATACTGTTTATTAAAAATATCTACCAATAGACAAATATTAAATAATTCATAGTTTTTTTATTTAAACTGATTTTGGGAGTCATTTGTTTTTTCTTGTTGATTTGAGTTCTTTGTAGATTCTAAATATTAATTAGCTCTTTTTTGGATGTATAGTTTGCAAATATTTTCTCCATTCTGTAGGTTGTCTATTTATTGATTATTTTCTTTGCTGTGCAGAAGCTTTTTAATTTAATCAAGTCCCATACATTTTTTTTTGTTGTTGCTGTATTTGCCTTTAGGGTTTTAGTCATAAATTCTTAGCCTAAGCTGATATCCAGAAGAGTTTTTCCCACATTTTCTTCTAGAATTTTTACAGTTCCATGCTTTACATTTAAGTCTTTAATCCAACTCAAATTAATTTTTGTACATAGTAATAGATAAGGGTCCTATTTTATTCTTTTGCATGTGCTTATCCAGTTTTCCCACCACCATTTAATGAACAGGGATTCCCTTTCCCAGTGTATGTTGTTGTTTGCTTTGTTGAAGATTAATTGGTTGTAGGTAAATAGTTTTATATCTGGACTCTCTATTCTGTTCCGTTGGTCTATGCCTCTACTTTTATACTGGTACTATGCTGGTTTGGAAAAGATATGAACTCAAATTTTTCAAAGAAGATAGAAAAATGGCAAAACAAAACAAACAAACAAACAAAGGAATACTCAACATCTCTAGTCATCAGGAAACTGTAAATTAATACCACAATGAGTTAATACCTTACCCCTGTCAGAATGGCCATTATTAAAAAGTTAAAAGACAATGGGCGCTGGTGTGGATGGAGAGAAAAACTAATGTTTATACATTATTAGTGGGACTACAAATAGTATAACCTCTATGGAAAATAGTATGGAGGTTCCTCAAAGAAATAAATGTTGACTTATCATTCAATCCAGCAATCCCACTACTGGGCATCTACCCAAAGGAAAAAACAGTCATTTTATCAAAAAGATACCTGCACTCGAATGTTTACTTCAGCACAATTCACAATAGTCAATATGTGGAATAAACTTATGCTTCCATTAATTCATTATTGGATTAAGAAAATGTGGTATACATTAATATATATCATGGAGTAAAAAAGAATGAAAATAAATAGCCATAAAAAGAATGAAATAATGTCTTTTGCTCAGCCATAAAAAAGAATGAAATGATGTCTTTTGCAGCAACGTGGATGGAACCAGAGACGATTATTCTAAGTCCAGTATCTCAGGAATGGAAAAACAAACATCACATATACTCTCTAACAATTGGGAATTAATCAATGGGCATACGTGGGCACAAAGAGATATAAAGGTCATTGGAAATCAAGAAGAGGTGAGGCAGCAGAAGTGGAGGAGTAAAATCCTACCCATCAAGTACAATGAACACTATCTGGGTAACGGGAACAGAAAAAGTCCTGACTTAAGAATTATAAAAAGTATCCGTGTAAAAAAAAAAAAACAACAAATACTTGGGTTGTGGGAATTTGATATTTCTATCACAAAGATTATAAAATTGATTTTTTTCTTCACAACCTATAACACAATCATGTTTCCATAAAAATAAAAATCAGATAAAAACCAACTAATTTTTGCATATTTTTAATAGACTAAAATATATTGGTGCAATTTTCAGAAAAAAGTAGAATGCTAATCCATGAGAACATGCTCATCTTGATTCCATGGATAGCTGTACAATCCACCACACCTCTGGTTGGAGAGGCATCTGAGGAACTCCTTTTCTGATATTTTAGTCTGGAGATGGGATGTTGCTCTCACTCTCAGAAGCATCACATTTGTTAAGGAAACTTTTAAAATGTCTTTTCTGTTTGAAATCGGCTTGGTGTGCATATATTCCTACTTTATTATTTTTCTCTTATTTATTGAAATATTTTCTTTCTCTTCTATCTTTTTTACTACAAGCACAGGCATTATTACACATTCAGAAAACTATAGACAATAGTACAATGATCAAAATATGCATTCAAAATATGCATTCAAAATTATTAGTTTTTCTGTATTTACTTCAGTAGCAATATATTCTTGTGACATTTTAGTCTAAGTTATAGATACCTTGACACTTGATTCTTAAATATCTCAAGTGTGCAGCTCCAAAAATAAATTAAAATTCTTCAATTTTACAATGCCATTATCATAGCTAAAAATTAAGACAAATCACCTAATATTACTAAATGCAAATTCTATATTTGAGTAATATTAAAATATTTTAAAAGTGTCTTTTATAACTGTTTTGCTCCTGTCTGGAATCAATGGAGGAATCCCACATTGTATTTGTTATTTTACTCTTATATTTCTTTTAATCTAGGAAAGACACAACTACTCTTTTTTCTTTTCTTTTATGACAGATAATCTATCACCAATAGTTATATATCTTCAAACTCATGATTTAGAATTCATATTCCTTTCTTCTCTGAAGCATATTGCATCATTACATTACATAGCAGCTTCTTTCATTTATTCAATAAGTATTTACTGAATCCTAAGTGTGTGTTGACCATTGAATACATGTAGTTATGGAAGTGAAAAGGACAGAAAGTCTTATCTCTCCTTTCTCTAAATATTTTTCTCCTTCTTTTTTGAATGCTATTCACTCCCTCAGAATAGCTGCTTAGATACAGAACTTTTATGTACTATTTTATTTTTTTACTAAATTATATTGATGTACTTTTTCCCTCATCTTAAGAATTGTGTGTCAATAAATGCTGGGAAAAAGAAAACATAATAGGTATATTTTCAAAATATTGAATTCAAGTTCCAAACACCTTCCTTTTTTTTTTTTTTTTTTTTACCAAAGAACAATTTTTGAGTGATGTTAAGACATAGGTATCTAAGGCCATCAAACCAGGACTGGTGATTGTTCATCCACTAATTATATATGGGGCAAAGAATGAGAATTTGGAAGGTTTATATCCAGACTTGTCATAGGTAAATAAGGAAGGCATCCATGAATCTTATCTAAGTTGTATGAAGAAAGCTGTTTTTGGGTTTTTTTGTTTGTTTGTTTGTTTTCCAGCACGACATTTCCAGGAATACAAAATTTGGTGGGATTTCTTAAACTTGTTTTCTCCAGAACATAGATTTATGTACAATAAAATTCAGCATTGTCAGAGGTAGCCATGGTAAGAAGATAACCTATACATAAGATTATCCTTAACAAAAATGTTGCCTGTGTGTAGAAAAAGTGGCATCACCATAAAATTAAACTCTTGCCTTTAAAATACGATGCTTCCAAGTAGAAGAAGATATAGTACTATTCAGAAGCTAAGTGTGATTGAAGCACATAATATCTGAATTGCCATTTATTTTTTACAATAAATACTGGTGTTAGTTTTTTGAACGTATTTGTGAGCACATGGAGAGAGTCTCCTGAGTTATAAACAAAAGCAAAAACAAATATCAAACAGAAAGGAGATTTGCAAAGGTATAGAGTTCTTGCAGATCTCCTGGAAATAAAAGCCAGTAAAAAAATATGATGTAGTAATGTTATTACTACAAATGTGACTTCAGTTTTACACATAGTTTGGTATGACATATGGAAGTATTGTTATAGGCGCATAGAGAAAATCCCTTGCCTAAAGCACGTTGAGTTTGAGATCAAGGAAAACCAAAGGACTAAATGTTCCTTCTTGGGATGCTGTGAGGTATAGTAGCAGGATTGAGATAATGCTATCCATAGACAGCAGAATTGTTATTATAGCTATGGTTATCTATGTTATGTTATGTTTTTATAGTAAACATGTTTTACTTTAGATATTAAAAAAAACCCGGAAATATGTGAGGTGTCTGTCTAAAAGAGTAAATTTTCCCTAGTGATTTAAGGAAATAGCTAAGCACAAGATGGCATGAACTATTTCTCTTTTTTGGCTAAAATAAGAATTCAATATTAGATAACAAGCTTCAGGCTAATTCTAGGAACATATAACTATCAAAGAAAAATGAGAGACTTAACTTTCTAAGTAAATTAGATATAATAAAAAACTAGTAATATAAATATTTTAATGCACCAATTGTAACCAGAGTCCTTTTTAGCATTTAGACACAAGTTCTGCTTCTGTCTGCTGTAGTATCCTTCAATAATTAAATCTACTTTTCCTCAAGCACCTGCGTTAAACATTAATTTTAAAAATATCTAACAGACTATTACTCTCAAGCTTGTGTTTCTTACTATTATTGCAATACGTAGAGAAACTAGCATGAAGGAATTTACATAATTAATATTCATATAGTGAAAATAAAATAGAGACTTTGATGAAGTAATTTCTACTGTCATTATTAAAAATAGGCTTCAGCTATATGAATTAACTTACATTGTGTTATACAGGTCTAGGTGTAAAACTGTCATTGTACCATTTTCTTCTAGTAAAAAATGAGTTCGCATTTCTAATTAATCAGCTTACAAATGTTTGGTGGTAAAAATAAAATGGTTCCTATCAAGTGATTGTATGAAAAAATAGCACTTTTCTCCCGATGTCTACTATAGTACATACTGTTTCTCACACTTGCTACTGCAAACACTTAGAAATTTATGGAAGAAATTTTTAGGTTCCAGAAGTTCTCTACTAGAGTTGTAATTTTATATTTCCATTTTGATAATAATTTATTGGTAACCTTATATAAGCATATTATCTATCATTTGTATGACTAAAAACAGGTCTGTTTATTGCAGTGCTGTGTTTACCTTTGGATTTATGATTTTACTGATTTCAAATCACCCTTTAGTGATTACAAGTTAATGAAAAAATGAGATGGAAAAGATGTATATACAATGTATTTGTCTCAAGTGAAGTTGAAGTTATATGCATAAGATGTTATGAAAACAAAAGACTTTTAGCGTATTAATGTGAGAAAAAGGAGAAATTGAGTCATTGCATGGCTTACGGATGGCTAGGCATGGGAAACTCAACAGAGAATTTATTATAGCAATCATATCATACTTAAATTGAGGGTGGAAATTTACTGTTAACAACACATGTTCTATCACCTCGAATTTATGTTGTTAATTTTAATTTTATGGATTTTGTAATTTGCTTGTACTTAATTTGTAAATTCTCTTTGGTTGTATAGTTATAAATCTCAAGAATAACTTGAAATTTATCCCAAGATTTATGTTCTTAGGTATTTATTTAATACCATAATATAATTTAGATTGATACTGGGATCAGCTAGAATAATTCTTTAACATGAAAAGGGTCCCATATATTCTTCAAGCTAGAGAAACTGATCACTGAATCACATATCAGCTTTCCCTTTTATATTTGCAACATAAAGAAAGAAAAAAAATTGTTAAATTAGAAGACGTGTTTGCAGGCATATGGTTGGAACATTATGTCTTTCTTTTATTCAACACATTTTTATGAGCTCCTATTATTCCAACATTTGCCACTCAAGAAATTTATTAGACCTAGATAATAGAAAACAAAAGCAAAAAATGTATACACTCACACACATGCTACAGAAAAACAGGAAAATATTCCTTTTAAGCTAAACATGTTATTGTCTCAAAAAGGTAAGTAATTTACTGTCAATCAGAAATTATATGCTACTCCTGGAAATTTTTTCAATGAAGACATAACCAAAGAGAAATGAATTCACCACTTTGAATTATTTTAATTTGTTGTCATGACAACAGTAGACTTTTTCTTTTCTCATTTTCTGTTTTTTAACATGTGATCTTTATTCAACATCCAACATTTATTGAATCAAGCATTTTGCTGCATGCAGAAGGTATAAAACAGGACAGACTATCACTACTCTAAATGATTTTGGTGTTTGGGGGCTAAGGAGAATCTTATATTAAATATTAGAACCTCAATTGATTATATCAAATGCTGTGATAGTTGGCTAAATTGTTAAATTTCTGTTCATTGTTTTCAGTAACTTTGTGGTGTCTCAGAATTATATATGTATTTTTACCTTTTATTTTAGTGTGTGGTTAGGAGAAAAATATTAAGGAATAAGCAAACAAGTTTTCTCAGGTGAGGATATAACACATACCTCTAAGAGCTCAAAAGCATGTGATCAAAAATGATGCCTCTGAGACTATATAATAAAAGAACGGGTCATAAAATATAAGAATGTGATTCTGCACTTTTTCTAAGGGAAAGGAAAAAAATGGGCTAGGGAAATAGTAGCACTTTCAGTAATTTCTTTGTGCTCCCATTCATTTATTTATGAGATGCCATCTTCATGGCTCCAAAACCCCCTAGTCTTTCTCTTCCCTGTCAAGCTTCCCTGGCTCTGAAAGAAATCGTGTTCTTCCTGAGCACAATACAGTTGCCTGAAATATTATTGTTACAGTCAAAGTTATTTGTACTCTCTTCCATTCCTATAATTCCATATTTGGAAGCCATCTCAATTAGGAAATTATTTTATGTGATTTTTCTTCCTGACATATAAACTGTCAAATCATTTTAAAAGGTGGGATTTCAGGTTGGGCAATGGGTGGATAATATACTTCAATAAACTGTCATCCTTGTATAGATAACATTACTTTTGTGTAAAGTTTGCCTTCTGTGTATTATTACATTTCTTTTTCTCTAAGAATATACCATATACTAAAAGCTTTCATTTACAGCCATGACATCCTATTACTAGGATTAGAATTGTTGGGGTCCTAAATAGAATTGCAAGTTAAATATATTGTGATATATACGTATTTATGTTTTACTCTGTGATTCACCTAGTTAGGATCTCAGAATTTAATTTTAATTGCAAATGTATTACTTCTTCACTCTCCTTATGTAGTCATTAAAAAAAAAACACTACATTTTTCTGTCTTAATCTTAGATTGAGATGGATATTTCACTTTCATTTGATTTCTTGCTTTACTTCACACATGCATATCTATTATATGTATATATGTTAAAGCTTACAGAATAGAGTAGTATAAGACTTAATAAATAAATATAATATGAGACATTTTATTTGATGTATAATTTTTGTTTAATTAAAATGCACTGTTTATTTGAACAGAGCCTCCTAAACACTGTAACATTTAAACATTTAGCGCTATGTGAAATCTGAAATTTCTATTTTTTATTCCTATGCACATAATTTATTGAAGTACTATTCTTCATGAAAAATGTTTTCTTTAAATTTAATTTTTAAATTCATAATAGACACATAATAATTATACATATTAATATTTATGGGGTATAATGTGATATTTCAACACATGTATAGATAATACAATGACCAAATCAAGGTTATAACCACATTTATCACCTTAAACATTTCTCATTTCTATGTGGTGACAGCAATCAAAATTTTCTCTTCTAGCTATCTGGAAACATAAACTACATTGGAATGTGCTATAGTCATCTGACTGAAATTAATTTGTTTTCTATGAGTTTAGATTTTCAGAGCAGAAAAAAATATATAGAAACCAAAAGTATTTATCAAATGGACAAAATGTTCTTATTAATAAAATACCAATTTCTATTTCTACTTTATTCTGAAATATCTACTCTGAGTTGTAATCACTTTGTGGAAGTAAATATGCAAATAAAATAAACAAGTGGTAAAAGATCGGCTTTTTATGCTGCCTACTTCTTAAATGGATCTCAACATCAATCCAAATGAAAAAGTGCAATATTGAAAATTTTAAGGCTGCAACACCATTTTTGGGTAAAGTAAATTGCACTAAATTGCAGGAATTAGATTATGATATTAACTAAAATGAACAAGACTAAGAATTCAAAATATTTTTCTTATAATGTATTGAGCTGTGATGATCCCTGACAGTTAAAACTTTCCAAGTTACATGGTAAGCCCTATAACCTTCACAAATGTAGAATATGGAGATTATCATTTCTATTTATTTAAGTGCCAGCCATCTTTCTAGGCAGTGTCATTATAGTGAAAAATAATGTGCAGCTAAATTATTTCATAAATATAATAGCCACCATTTACTAAGCAATCATCATAGACCAGACAGCACGTTAAGGATATATCATACATTATTTCCTACACTTCAGCAATAAGCTGTGTAAGTTTTGTCAGCTCCATTGAAATTTCCACCATTGCTTTTGAGTGAAGAACTTAAATGATACTAATTCAAGTAGCCAAGCTCATACAATTAATAGTTGATATAAATTCAAACCTAGGCTTGAAAAGTTCAATCTTTTTCTACCACGAAAACTGTCTTAGAGCACAAACAAACCAACACAAAACAATTTGACAAAGTTTATACCTTTTAATGGTTATGAAAATTTATTCTGGTATCTCATATTCTTTATTTTCAAATTAGAAACAATGTTTATCTAACTCACAAGGTTAATGTGGATAGTCCCTGTCAAGAAAAACGAGTTTGAAGTTTTCCAAAATTTTTCATATACTAGAACACTTTTACAAACATAAGAATTAGCTATTCTTGAAATGTTGGTAGCAACACCCTTACCTCCAAGCGCTGAGGTGAAATATAGGTGTCCTTCTTGCTGTGTTTCTTATCCAGCCTCAGCAATAATTCATTAAGGGGATAATACCTCCAATCTCATGAGGCTGTTGAGAGGTTTAAATGATTGTATATAGGTAAAGTTCTTAAAATATGGCTTTAAGTCATAGGAAGTGTTCAACAGTGTTACCTAATATTTGTACTATCATTTAATAGGCAGGTAGAAGATTAAGTGGGGATAAATTATTGCAGCCATGTAGCATATGTGGCACACATAAATCTTAATCCTCAAAGTTACTTTTGTGGAAATGTATGAATATTATTTTCTACTGTTTTGCTGAATTTTCACATTTTTAACTTTGTTTTTTATTTTGGCATATTATAGGGGTACAGATTTTAAGGTTTCAATAAATGCCCTTTCCCCCCCTCCCCCCACAAGTCTGAGTTTCCAGCATGACCATCCCCCAGTTGAAGTATAGCATATATGAAAAAAATGTATAAAACACATTTGTTCAACACATTATCACAAAGCAACCACCTATACAACTATAGCATGTCAGGAAATAAAATATTGCCAAGACCTCAGAAGCTTACTCATGCCTTTTTCCAGTTGCTACTCTCTTACTTCCTTTGCATCAAAGATTTCTTTATTTTGACTCCTAACTCTGTACTCCAGTTTTGTCTGTTTTGAACTTCTTTTCTCTGAAAGAATGGGATGAAATATTAGTGTTCAGTGATAATCAAAAAGAAGTGCAGGAAGTCATGACTCTGTTTTTGAAAATGTTCCTGGAAAACTCTTTCCACATTCTCCTCTAATGTGCACGCCGTGTAGGCACTCAAAAGAAAAGTTAGTTTTAATTTTTTTCTCCTTCTCTTTTTGTGTAGTCTCCATTATTCATGATAAATACTTAGCTATTGCTAGACATAAGGAAAAAAGTATGAAATTAAAGTTTCAATGATGGAATAGGGGCTAAGGAGTCTATGGATTCTTCTGCCAGATGACACTTGGCAAAGGAGCTGCCATGCTCAATTAGCACTGGGAATCCCAGATCACCTGTCAGTCATGGGAGCTGCCCTGGAATGCAGAAGCTCTCAGACATGTTCTGGTGCAAGGCTAGTGTAATCTTGGGCAAAGCAAGATGATTGATAATGCCGACCAAGCTCTCCAAAATGGGCCTTAGTTTCTATACCTGGGGTGGAAATGAGTTACGGAGCTGGTTGCTCCTCCATAGATGGACCTTTCAAGAAGAGGAAAAACAAGAGGAGCTTTTAGTGAAAAGATTGGAAACTTAAAGAGTCCCTAAAGTAAACAAAATTCACCTGCACTAGCCCAATTTTTCCCAGATTGAATTTCTATTTTAATCCCTTATTTTTCCAGGCTAATTTATTTTAGGAAACCCAGGATTTCTTCTCTTTATTTCCAGTACACTTGCTATTTCTAAGTACAGTTGCTATTTCCAGTACAGTTGCTATTTCTAAGACATTTACATTACCCAAAGGCATGGGAAATAGGTGAAACTGCACAACTCATTATTACTTGTTGCATAGACACCATTTTTATATTAGCCTTGACCTATGGATATTGACAGTTTTGGCTTTTGAAAATCCAAAGGCAGAGACTTGTAGATATTGTTGGATTCTTTCCCATCAGTTATCATCATAGTCATACCTAGCACAGAAAAAAACATTTAATATTTCAAAAGCATTGTTCAAGTACATATGTTTAACAACTCATAACAGCAAGTTATCACACTCCATGTCATCTATTTTTCAAAGTAATTTTATCTATTTCCATCTACTTCATCCAAATAATCATTAGATAACTATGAAGATTCATTGTGGCTGTCCTCTTACAAAGATAGGTCTTGTTAACTGCAAGGTCCTTATTTTAGCTGAGCAATATGATAAGATGATGTAAGTTTGGTTAATGCAGGCCTTAAGGTACAGAAAAATGTTTTACAAATATTGGCCATTTTTACTCCTATATTTTTGGAAGTTTGGTCTATAATTTTCTTCTCTTCATTCAACTGGCTCTTTAAATTATCCATCAATCCCTTTTAAGAGTGTACATTTTACATATCTCTATGTATTTCACATGGTTTTGTACAGAGTGGGCTAATTTTTATAATTTTTGTATTTTGCTTGTAGTAGCTCCATTATGGAGCAGTATATATGGGTATATATGGATGGCATACTTAGTGCTTATTTTTCTCTTTTTACTAATAAATAAATTATTATCTATTTTAATTTATCATAATTGTAGTCCTGGTAATTTATAAAATCTATTGAACCATTTTTTGATGTTTTATAATTCCTCAATTGTATTTGCGTATAAAATTATTCATAGCTGAGGTCATGGTATGCACAGTTGTTCTTTTACTAAACATTGTAATATTTATAATCCAAAATATCCTGTCAAATATGTTTTTTTCTCATCCATTTAATATCTTAGAGAAGGTTTCCCTCCTGAACTTAGCTATTAAATAAAAGAAATAAACTAGGAGTCCTTCTAGACTCTTTTTTTTTTCCTCATTAGGTCATACTAGTTTTTTCTCCTCAATAGGTCTTTAATTCAGTCTTAAATGTTCTTTCCTACACTTGTGTTCAGTGTAGACCCTCATCATGTCTTACCTAAATTGCAGGGCCAACCTCTTGATTCTTTCCTTATCTCACATCTTGACAACTTCAAACCTGTCCTCCAACCTGTGACCAGACTGCTTCAGCTGAACATGCTATTTAATCTCTAAGATCACTTTTTTTTTTTTTTTTTGAGACAGAGTCTCACTTTATTGCCCAGGCTAGAGTGAGTGCCGTGGCGTCAGCCTAGCTCACAGCAACCTCAAACTCCTGGGCTCAAGCAATCCTTCTGCCTCAGCCTCCCAAGTAGCTGGGACTACAGGCATGTGCCACCATGCCCAGCTAATTTTTTTTTTCTATATATATTAGTTGGCCAATTAATTTCTTTCTATTTATAGTAGAGATGGGGTCTCCATCTTGCTCAGGCTGGTCTCGAACTCCTGAGCTCAAACGATCCGCCCACCTCGGCCTCCCAGAGAGCTAGGATTACAGGCTTGAGCCACCGCGCCTGGCCCTCTAAGATCACTTTTTAAAGCCTATTCATGACTCTCCCTTCCTTCACCCGTGCTTCATGAAAGCGTGACAAATATTCTCAGATATTGATGTCCTGCTTTCTCAGAGCCACAGCAAGTGCACTGTGGCTACGGCAGTGTCCCAGGCCAGGAAGAGTTCCATGCTTACCTTAGGATATCATGCAAGCACACTCATTTTTCTAAATACTGCTGGACATAAATCAGTGTGGATTCACTAAATCAAAGCAATAAAAGTTCTTTCAATGTTATACAAGATCTTTCACACACCCCTAGAATATATAATGCTCTTGTGCAAACCTTTAAAAGCATATCCCTTAGCCCCCAATAGATGATTTTTAAAAGATGCCCTAAGTAGACATCAGGTCTACTTGATAGCATCTTTGTGCTGAAAAAAAATAAATTGTTCTTTTGGGACAGATGCAGCACGGCATCATATTTCAGGACTTGGGCCAGTTGCAGAAACTGCATAATCATAAGTAGAGGTCCAACTCCCATTGCCTGATCTCTCAGTGTATCACCCATCTTTGTTTGAGCTTTTCATCATGCTGTTTCACAAATTATGCTTTCACTCTGCTTGTCATCACTGATTTAGAAAAGCCTTCCTACTCTCTTTCGTTCAATAATTCTTACCTACCTATAATTTCAACTCAGATATTATTTCCTTGAGCCCATAGACTTGCTACTATTGAATTTATTGTGTACTGCTAACATAGCCATTATCACATCATTCTCTGTATATAGTGTTTGTATTTACTAAGGGATTAAAACTCCATAAAGTTAAAATCATTTCTGAACCTAAAAATTTTACTCTTAAGTATCTAACCAAGAGAAATGAAAACACACAATGTAAAATTGTAGTTCTCAGCCCTGGATGAATATTAGAATCACATAGGGTGTTTTTTTGTTGTTGTTTTGTTTTGTTTTTTAAAGTATTGATAGCCACCCTCAACCTAAACCAGTTGAAACAATCTTTGGGGTATGAAGTCCAGGCATTGACATTTAAATTTTTTCCTTTATTTGATCTAATGCATATATATGAAAAAGTTGAGAACTATTGCTTTAGGATATTAAAATATTTTTCATATTCTTCATTTGAATATTTTTAACTAGAATTCAATATTTATTCTTATGTCCCTAAACTTAAGTCCATTTTGTTTGAAACATATCTGAATTTTAGTCTCCTAGTTATAGCTTGAGTATTCATAAAGTTTAGACATGGGGCTTTATTCTAGTTTTGTCAAGATTATATATCATATTCTCCTTGGGGTAGTGTACAGAGAAGGACATAGTATAAATCCATTTGCATAATTTTCAGTAACCTATCTTTCTCTAGTGTAGTCTTACCTGGAGGAGAGTATATTTTGAGTCATAGGCAAACTAGATTATGTATAATGTCTTCTGGGAGGAATAGAAAGCACAATATTTTCTCAATGATCTATATTTGCATCATTTTAAAAATATATATCCAATTAATTACAACATTGTTTCAGAAATGCTACAAGGTTTTAAATCTTTCCAGCCTCAAATATTTCAAACATCCTATAGGAAACTCCTATTTTTACTAAAAATTAAGTATCTGTTATTTGTTTCAAATTATACATTGCTTTTTAAATTAGTTATCACACTTTGACTATAAACCATTATTTAATAACCTACATTTAGTGAGTTAGAAGCATTCCACTGATCTAGCACCTCTTATATTGCCCTAGACAAAGTGAGAGCCCATTCTATTAAGTGAAGTACCACAAGAATGGAAAAACAAGCACCACATGTACTCACCCTCAAATTGGTATTAACTAATCAACAATTATGTGCACATATAGTATGTGCAAATTTATCGGGTGTTGGTAGGTGGGAGGGGGATGGAGGGGATCGGTATATTCACACCTAATGGGTGTAGTGCACACCATCTGGGAGATGGCCACACTTGAATCTCTGACTCAGGTGGGGCAAAGACAATATCTGTAACACAAACATTTGTGCCCCCATAATATGCTGAAATAAACAAAACAAAACAAAAAGAAACATTTCACTTATATTATTACTTTATTCATACTTATGATTTGAAAGTCTTGTGACCTAATATGAAAGATGGCATTTCAGAGTATGGAGTAAGAAAGAAATGAAAAGTCGAAATCATATCAAAGCATATAAAGCAATAAAACGGCAAGAATCAATACAAAAGAAAAGCGTAGTACATAAAGCAGGATAAAGTAAGCAATAGCAATGGATTATAGTATACAATTGCAGATGATTACCGGAATATCCACTTGAGTTATGTAGTGATACTAAAGAGTTACAACAAATATCCACTGCAAATTTTCTTCTAATAAAGGATAAAGGGAATTCCAAACCATAAGAGCAATGTTTAAAAGAAAAGTATGGACAAAAATATATCCAGATTCTAAAACTTGCTGAAATATTTTAGAAAATAATATTTGAAAATAGGTTTGCTTTCATGCCACCAAAGAAGCAAAATAGTGTCTGGATCCTAGAACACATATTTATGGGGCTAAATTAGATATTACTAATTAGGTGTTACTTATTTTATAATGAATTAAAGTGGATTGTTCTAGTTATTTATCACTGCAACTAAAAAGATTACTACAAAATTAGTGGATTAAATCAACAGTAACTATTTTACTCTTCTTTCTCATGTTCCTGGGGGTTGACCGGTCTCAGTTGAAAGGTTCTCCCTCAGAATCTTGCTTGTGGTTCGAGTCAAATGATGGCTGAGGCTGGAATGATTTCAAAGGCTTCTTTTCTCACATGTTACCATGTGACTTGGGCTTCTTCATGCTATAGTGTGTAAATTTCAAGAACAAACATCCCAAGAGGACCAGACAGAAGATATACCCCTTTTTAGGACCTAACTTTGGAATGCATATAATGTCACTTCTACTGCATTTCAGATATTGAAGAGGAGAATATGTAGGGTCCATTTTTTATTCAATAGAAGGAGTGTAAATGTCACATTTAAAAGTAAGAAAGAGGGAAGATCTTGTTGTCACTCTCGTGGAAGCACAATCTGCCACATGAATCTTAAATTTCCTTCTTTATTTTCCCTTCTTGTGGGCTAAAAATATTTACCAAGTTTTATAAGATGTATTCATCACTATCTATCCCAAATGAGAATTTTACTACAGAGTCTGAAGTTTTGGATATTCATAGGATGTTAATTGGAGACATTATTTCAAACATTTACCTCACTCACTGTTCAATGCTTAAAGGTATTAGAGAGGCAGTTGCCTGTGTCTCAGACTCCAATACATCTCTCTCTCTCTCTTTCTCTCTCTCATTACAATGCAGCTTTGGTCATTTAGTTGTTCTGAAATTTTAAGCTGGTCATCACCTAATGCTCTTTCTTTATACTGGTTCATTTTTTCCCCTGGATCTTTGCATACTTGTATTAGTCAGCTTGGGCTGCCATAATAAAACACCATAGTTTGGGTAGCTTAAACAACAGAAATGTATTTCCCACAGTTCTGGAGGCTGGAATTCTGAGATCATGGTGCAAGCATCTTTGGATTCTGTTGAAGGCACTCTTTCTGGCTTTCAGAAAGCTGCCTGCTCCCTGTGTCTTCATAGAGTGGAGAAAATATGAGAGCAAGCTCCCTGGTGTCTCTTCTTATAAGGACAATAATTCCATCACTTGGGCCCCAATCTTTGATCTCATCTAAACATAATTAAAGTTCTCATCTTTAAATACCATCACATTGGGATTAGGGCTTCAACATGTGAATTTTGGGGGATGACACACTTCAGTCCAAAGCACATGGGTGGCTGCTTCTCATATTTTAGCTCTCAACTCATGGATCAGGACTTCCCCAGACATCCTATATATAATAGTTCCATCATCACCCAGGTACTTTTTATCATATTACCTTATTTAGTTCATTGCATCTACTCTCTTGCCTCCTACCTTTACATTAGATTCAATTCTCAATGGAGGTAGCTTTTTGTGTTCATATTAGAACAATGTCTGCCACCAAGAAGGCTTCAGAAAATGGTCCATGTGTCAGTGAATAAATAAATTACCAGCTAAATTGATTCATATATGAGTGCCTTTGGCAGCTTCAATTTTAGGGAAGTAATTGTCTTTCTTAAATGGTTGTTAATCAGACAACATGCAGCTTTCATGCATTCATTTATATTCTGTTATTCCGAGGCCACATAGACAATAATTATTTCCTTGACATAATAGACTGTACTTCAAAATTTGTAAACATCTATCCTGCCTCATTTATATTTTCACTTTAAAGGTTGTGTATGCTTTCAAGCACATTTAATATGACAGGTTTCTTATCCTCTTGTCATCATTGACATTTTTCTTTGGAAGTTTTCAGTTTTCAAATGACCCTTTGAAAATGTGTGCTCCCAGTAGAACATAATACTCTAGATAATGTTTCACTAAGCTGAGGATATAATAGGACATCACTTCCCTTGTTAAGGGCTTTGTATTTTTATTGATGCAGAATAAAATATGTTGCCTTTTCTAAGGAAACATGATTCACAAACAATCAAATGTTTATTTCCATTTTTAATTGTGTAATTTTTGCCAAAGCTGAAGTCACTTTTGCCAAGTGTCAAGTATTATGGGTTTTAGGACCTTTTAAAACTGACATTCAGAAACCAAGAAAACAAAAAGTTATTCTAAATAGGTTAAGATACCAAAATAAATCCAGAGGATTGACACAAAATGAGATCATGCTGTTTTCACAACTGAGATCAAAAGAAGCTTCCAAATAATTCATGAGACTTCTGATTTAATGCCATATGGCTGGCATCTTTGCAATAACTAGGTTGAACTTCCTATTTAAAATATATAAAGACCTTCAAAGAAAGGGAGGAAAACAAAACCTAAAATTAACAACCAATGTTTAGAATCAATTAAATTTTCAACAATTATTTTCCTCTTTGGTTGGGTTAAGACTATTTTTTTCATATGTTTACCCATATTTAGACTCTAAATTCTGTAATCCCTAGAACTTTGTTAATAATATAAGCACAGTAATCAGAATTAATAGGTTCAAATCACAGGTAAACTACTTATTACCTTGTTGATTTTGAGGCAAGATATTAATATCATGTCTCAGTTTTCTCATCTGTAATGTAGGGTTTTGATAGAATCAAATCAGAAATGCATATAAAATACTTAAAATATTGTACATAGGACTCAGTATAAAACAAGAGCTCAATAAAAGTGGGCAATTTAGGCTTGGCATGGTGGCATGAGCCTATAAAACCAGCACTTTGGGGGCCTGAGGTGGGAGGGTTGTTTGAGGCCAACTGTATGAGATCAGCCTGCGCAACAAAGTGAGATCCCATCTCTAAAAATAATGTAAAATTTAGCTGGGCATGGTGGCACATGCCTATAGTCCCAGCCACTCACTAGGCTGAGGCAGGAGTATTGCTTGAGCCCAGGAATTTGAGGTTGCTGTGAGCTATGATGACGCCACTGTACTTAGCATGGGCAACAGAGCAAGATCTGGTCTCAAAAAAGAAAAAAAAAGTGTGCAATTGATAGGTTATTAATATGGAATAGAACATTTCAGTTTGTGTAAAGATGTTAAGATACATGTAATCCCTCCTTCAATGGCTTCCCTGTTGGATAAGAAATACATATTTTAGCACCAGAATACTGCAGCTTTGTTGCTCCAATGACAGGATTTTACTTTTAGAGGGATCTGGAACTGGATCTGTGCCATCCTCACCACCACTATTCATGAGTCTTAATTCTCTGATCTCTCCAGTAGACTCTTGCTACTTTGATTCATTTCTGCAGACGGTCCACATAAGTATCACTGAAAAAAAATTAGAAATTCAGGACCTCGGGTCCTATCATTGACCTACTAATTCAGAATTTGCATTTTAATAAGACCCCACGTTTATTAATAGGCTTATCAATATACAAGAAACTTCTATCTACATTCATTTAGAGTTTATAATGCCCAGAAAAAAAAAAAAAAAGACTAGTCGAAACAGTAGATCTGAGAATATACCCTCTACCCTGGAAATTGTAGAGTCCACTAGTAAATCCAGACATGCAGGTATGAGGCCAAAAGCAAGTGATGCACCATGAGGTTTAAAGTACCTCATCTACTTTACCCACAATAAACATTTCAATATTACATAGAGGAACTCAGGAGTGATTAATGGTACAGTATTTTGGGCTGGAATGTAATACATCAATTGACCTTCAGGTCCAGAACCAAAAAGAAGATTTGAACTGCATTTAATTAGATTGTAAATAGAGGGAAATGACTTTGACAAGTACTATTTGCAATTTTTAAATGCTTGAGTAATGTTTTGCAACAAATAAAACACTTTTTAAAAGGAAATAATAAATAGAAGAGAGCCTGGTACACAGGAGACACCAAATAAATACATGCTGTAGTCAACCAAAAAGTGAAACTAGAGAGAAAATTACTAAAAGCAAACCGATCTTTCAGACTTTAGGAAGTTCTGCTTAGTGGAAAAAACACAATCAAAAGAGGATGTCATGGTGTAGAAATAGGAGTAATAGGGCATATAAAAACTCTTATGGGTATCTCATCCAACTTGTGTGCATATGGGAGTGAGAGGAATGTTTGTAAATGAGAGCATTTCACTTCGGTTTGATAAGCACAATTGCCGTTTATAGGTAATAACATTCCAGGAAAATTGATATGGCCTTTCCTGTGAGTCATGTATGATCAACAAGCAGCAGGAAGTGTCATTGGATAAATATCAGAATTCATGGCATGAAAGTTCTTGCATGATATGCTGAAGACCTTGTTTATAATAAGATGAGGGTGGAAGTAATCATACAGAAGACTTTGAATTTTTAAGGAGAAAAATGCTAAGATCAGGCTTTTGTTTTATATGATGACAATATATAGTGGCATTATGTGCTGGGAATTTACTATATATATATATATGAATATATATAAATAAATGTGTTTATGCATATCTATATAGTATTATTTAATCTTAATAAAACATAACCCCATGCAATTAGGACTGCAATTATCCTCATTTCAAAGGTGAGACAGTATGAATATAAAAGAAGTTAATTTTCTCAAAGTTGTGCATAATGGAGCCTTGTACATGGTAAGTGCTGGATATGCATTTTTTTTGTTACTAGCAAACAAATAACAAATAGCAACTAAATAACAAGTCTTATCATAGTCTAAACATTGGGCAGAACTATCTTTGGGAGTTGTTAAATGCCGTTCATGAATGAAAGAATATGATCAGTGAAAATGAGTTTCTTTGTATCTTTTTCCTCTATCTTCATGACAGCCTACCTTCAGCTTTCAGGAAAAGGAAAAGCATACACTTTTGAGTGATAAATGGCCTCAACTGATCTAGGTGGTGGTGTAAAGAGAGAGATCAGGGCTTTATTAATGCATGGTCAGCACAAGCAAGGTGAAAAAAAAACAATCTTGGTCTGCTAACCTAGATATTTGGTCCTCAAGAGAAAAATATGATGAAATAGCACTACAAATCGTAGTCTGAAAAGTAACGCTCTTCTGGATCACACTTGTCCAATATGAACTGGTTGTCCTTCATATCTGGGGCAAATGTCTCAGGTTTGTGTTTCAATTCATTGTCCTCCTGGGAATTTTACTCACCTTTCTTCCATTCTTGATTTTTTTTTTTAACTTCATGCTGTTTCTTTCTCTTTCTTGGCTTACTCTCTTAGAGAACACATCTTCTAATAACAGATTTGAAAGTGTTCATTGGGAGAAAAAAAATTTTTTTTAATTCAGGAGAAAAATTTATGGAGTTTTTTTAGTGTCTGAAAATATTCTTATTTGACTTGCATACCTAATTTTCTGAGAATGGATTTTTGGGGTTGGAAATCATTGTCCATCAGAATATTTTAGGTATCCTCTATTGTCTTTTTGCTTCCAGAGAGGCTGTTGAGAAATTTCACACCAGTCTGATATCTGATACTTTGTATGAGACCTTTAATATTTTCTCTAGAAGCTTCTTAATATTTCTCATTTTGTGTAGTGCTCTGATATTCCACAAACCTGTGCTTTATGGAATGAAATTTGGTATGAATTTATTGTCATCAAATGTAATCACTTAGTGGTGTTCTTTAATGTGACTGTGCATTCTTTGCTTCTGAAAAATTTATAATTTTCTTCATTCTATTTTCTTTGTAATCTTTATTTATGGAAGTGCTAAACCCTATATGCAGGATTTTCTATTCTGATCATCTAATTTAATTACTTTTTATCTCATATTCTTACCCTCTTTTTCATCAATTTTCTTGAATATTCCAACTTTATTAATAATATTTATATTGAGTTTTCTTTTCTATTATTAGGTTTTAAATCTTAAGTTCTTTTTAATTTTTGAAATATTCTTTACAGTATAAAATCAGGGTTGTAATATCTTGTCTTATATTTCTAAAATATTAACAATAATTTTTAATTCCTGCATAATTTTTTTCAACAATTGGTTTCTATTCTATTTATGAAAAAAAATATTTCAGATTAGAGGCTGTCTTCAGATATCTGATAATTCTTGATTGTTGGCTTATATGTAAGAGTAAAAATATTTTAATATGGAAATACCTTAAAGCGATACAAGTGGATCTACTATTTGATCCAGCAATCCTATTACTGGGCATCTACCCAATAGATCCAATGACACTCTACAAAAAAGACACCTGCACTCGAATGTTTATAGCAGCACAATTCATAATTGCAAAGCTGTGGAAACAACCCAAGTGCCCATCAATTCATGAGTGGATTAATAAAATGTGGTATATGTATACCATGGAGTACTATTCAGCTCTAAGAAACAATGGTGATATAGCACATCTTATATTTTTCTGGATAGAGCTGGAACCTATACTACTAAGTGAAGTATCCCAAGAATGGAAAAATAAGCACCACATATACTCACCAGCAAACTGGTATTAACTGAGCAGCACCTAAGTGGACACATAGGAACTACAATAATTGGGTATTGGGCAGGTGGGAGGGGACGGGGGTGGCTATATACATACATAATGAGTGAGATGTGCACTGTCTGGGGGAAGGTCATGCTTGAAGCTCAGACTCGTGGGGGAGGGGGGGCATGGGCATTATTTGAAACCTTAAAATCTGTACCCCCATAATATGCTGAAATAAAAAAAAGAAAAAAAATGTTTTAAAAGAAAAACTCTGACATCAAATTGTGAACACAAGGTTTAACATGATGAACTTGGAATTCACTGAAGGCTGATCTGAATGGAATATTTAGTTGGTGATTTCTCATTCCAGAACTTTGGTTCTTCCTTCCTCACAAACCAAATTTTTCAAAGAAGAGTGTTCTAAACTCTTGTTTAGAGTTAAGTCTACCTTTCAGCATTCTGAAAAAACAGGGAGGTAGAAGGGGTATGAGATTTCAGCATTCGGGACCCATTTTTCCATTTGTTAATGGTTTGTGTATTTTCAATTATTCCAGGAATCTTCCAGACTCAAAACAATCTGTTCTACCCTTCCCAGTAACATTGATTATGATAGTGGATATTCCCACTCATTTCTCCTTGTTTAGTGGTTTCCCTTCAGATGAGCCATTGGGTGAGGTGTGTTGCGTCCTTTACTAACACTACGCTTCCCAACACCAAATTTAAAACTATTGATAGTAATAATATGTCCCCTTAGGGTTTACATTTAGTAGAAAAAGTATGTTTGGTTAATAGAAATCCGTTTATGTGTATACCTATATATTTAAATTTATAATAATTTCACAATTATGCTGTATAATTTTATTACTTTAGAGCAACCTTATAATTCTGAAGATGTTTTATGAAAAATGAATATACAGAAAATAATATATTTGCAAAGCTATGACAAATAATAGAAATTTAGAGACATGCTGATTCCCTTATGAATTAATGCAATTAGAACTATCAAGGACACTGACAAAAAACATATAAATAATATTCACTATGTTGTGGAAACAAGATTTCTTCTGTTAATACCAATGTCTTCTCTGTTATTAATGTTGAGAATTGTAAGAGTAAATTGGAAAAGTTTTATTTAAAGTACAAATATACTAAGAAATAGTGAATATTACAAAAATGTGTAAGCTATGGGACATTTGTACTTAATGGAGTTTTTACTTTATGAAACAAACTATAAATAAAATAATGTAGAGGAGAAACTTTGAGGAAATACATTAAAATTATTTTATACTGAGTTTTAGGGAACGCAAAATACTGATTAAACAGAAGACATCAAAGTAATCATTAGAAATAGCAGAAAATGTTCTCCTATAAGAAATATTTGTAACATTGTGCAAAGGAGCAGATGAATAAGGAGTGAAATTAAATGAGATTGCAGATCTCTCTATATGTTTCAGAAAAATAGGCATTTTAAACTGGATCATAAAAGGGATTGGGAGCTAAAAGGAAATCTGAGATAAATGAGAAGGCAAGTATGAGATTTAGGGTAATATGAATTCATACAAAAAGTTCCTGTACAATTTAGAAAATGGGAAGTTGAGGTCTGTTCATGTTACTACAGAGCAAACAAAATGTGAATTAAAGAAAGTCAGAGTTAAGAGAAAAAAAAGTATAGATTTCATAGTAGTGGTAAAAGGTGGTCATGAGCATATTTATAGATACAAAATGATTAAAGATGAGCTGTTTTCCTAAATGAAAGAGATCAGGATAAAATGGTGACTTATCAAATATATGTAAATGAGATTACAAACCTGAGTTTGAAAATGTTCTATATCAAGAAGAAAGTTTTATTTTGAAATATCTAATGTGTCTAAAATTATTTTAATTAACTATTCGTGCCATCCTAAAATTTACAGGGAGTATGGCATCAATTAGACATGATTTTTTTTATAATTTATGCATTTCAGCAAAATGTTATAAATTGTCTAGACAAATTAACTGTCAGAGAAACAATGATAAAACTACAGCAACAAAGTAATATAACTTCCCTGTGTTCATGGTGTTAGGAAGAGATTTGGGGATACAATTACCAGAAATCTGAATTAAATTTTTTGAGTAAAAAATGGTTTATATAAGTAGTTTTAAAAGAGGTTGATTTAGCCTATGGCAAAGTTCTACCCTGAAATTAAGTAGATATTATAAAGGATGTGTCTTCCTTTCCCTTACTCAGCTTCTCAGTTTACTCTTATCTTTGTGTTGCCTTCATTTTCTAGAAAGTTTCCTTCATCTGGTGGAAATATACATCTACTTTCAGAATTACGGCTTATCTCTAATGGTTCTTATACAAATGGATGCTAAAAATATTAACGACAAAAGTGACAAGTACCATCATATATAACTAATTAAGGAGGAATGATTTCCTGTCCTATGTTCTCCAGATAACCCAGTTCTATTACTTTTACCACTAGAGAGTGGTAGAAGCAGTTAGTGGCAAATATATACACTAGCAGTTCAAAGACTGCGTGCAATCAATATTCAGTGAAGATCTACAATGAGCCAGACACTCTGCTTTGGACACATAGCCCAAAGGAAAGAAAAATATGTGTTAATTAACCTTATCTTTTAGTTCAGGAAATAAGAATACAAATGTAAACATGTAAATAAGTATATTATATAATATATTAGAAGGTGATACAGACTTTGAAAAATATAATAAAGAGTATAGTAGAATAAAAAGGCTTGGGAGTGCTGAGATTTAGGATATGGGGCGTGGGGTTGCTACTTTAGATGTGGCACTTAAGATGGGACTCATAGAAGGTCATAGTAGAGCAAGTCTTGCATGCAGTATGGGATTAGCCATGCAGGTATCTAGGAGTGTAGCATTCCTGCCAGGTTAATACAGGAATACAGGGACCTCTCTAATATGTTAGAGAAATAGCAGGAAGCCTAGTGTTGTTAAAATTGGAGAGTGAGGTGATGAAGTCAGAAACTGTAAATCACTTCTGGTTTTGACTCTTATTATGAATGAAGTATGGAGACTTTGGAAAGTTTTGAGCAGAAGAATGACATAATCCAAATTATATTTTGAAAGGATTACTTTAACTACTCTGTTGACGCTAAATTGCAGCTAGATTAAAAATAGGGGTGATATTAGGAGGACATTAGGTAATTCAGAGGAAAGCTGATGGTATTTTTGATGGAGATAAAGTCATGCATCACTATTAATGATACATGGGGATATGTTCTGAGAAATGTGTCATTATGCGAGTTCATTGTGTGAACATTATAGAATATGCTTATGCAAATCTACTACACACCTAGACTATGCAGTATAGACTATTGTTCCTATGCTATGAATCTGTATAGCATGTTACTCTACAGAAAGCTGTAGGCAATTTCAACACATTGGTAAGTATTTGTGTATGTAAACATATCTAAACATGGAAAAAGTACAGTAAAAATACACTATTATAATTTTATGAGACCAGCATAGCATAGGTGGTCGAAAAGGTTATTCTGTGGCTCATGACTGAACCTATAGAGCCTTCTGCTTCTTAAAGAGACACTGGATAGGCAAATATCCACTAAAACAATTTGGATTACATTTTCTATTTAATTTGGATAATGCATAATGGAGAGAGCAATGTAGTAATGTAATATTTTATTCCAAAGTATATAAGACTTTATTATATTGTGGCTAGTTATTAATAATGAAGTCAGTTATGAATATCATAATAAAAGACTATGTAATTGTGTAGGGGTCTCCTCTACCATTTATCTGTATGATCATATTCTCCTGTTATTCTGTTAGGTAGATAATCCAAGTATTTTAGTGTCTTTTTTATGAATAGAGAAATTAATAATTACTATAATTACTTGCTTTGCCCAACTCAAAAAGTCCTCAAGAATTCCAAGTGGCAAGCAGCATTAAAAATGCACATATTTATCCTGTTTTCTCTAATTTAGTGTTTTTTTATTTAACTATCAGTCTTTGGGGCAAAATTATTCCATGGAATTCTATTTTCTTCCTCCTCCTTTTAACACCTATGGATTCTGGATTCTGCCTTTTATGTTATGATTGCTCTTTGAAGGACAACTCCTTTGATTAGTTATCTGTAATACCTATTCTTTTTCTTTTCCCTTTATAGAATTTAGGTGAAGATTCTTTTATTCTTTTTTTTTTTTCTTTTATTTGATCTTCAAACTCTCTCCCTGTCTTCTATCTTGCTTCAACTTGATTTTACATGTCTTACAACACTTTGGGTCTCTCAACGTTCTTTTTTCCAATTTTGTCTTAGTAAAAAACCTTCTAACCTTGGGTGTTAGAGGAAAATGAGTTTCAGATTTTCCATTGAAAAACAGTGTGGCATACTTCATATAATTATAACCATAAGATCTATAACAATTAAATCTAGTTCACTTACATGCACACAATTATATTTAGAAGATGTCTATTTGAATGTTTATTACAACCTTAGGAATTTTAACATGAATTTTTATAGGGGCTCCTAAAACTCACCACTTTTCCAATTTCTGGTTTCTGACTTTAACATTACTCATCTTCTTGTTCCCGGCTTCAAAATGTTGTTACCTTTAACTCTAATAGGTTACTCAACCAATTATATTAATCTTTACTTCCAAGGTATTCTTAGGGTAAAACATTCTCCTTTATTTTCATTTCCATCAATCTAGACCTGGCACTCTGTTGAAGCAGATTGACTTCAACAATATCGTTGACAATTTACTGGCTTTTTGAATATGCTGATTTATAATACCTATTTGCATGCTATATTTACAAATTCTATGTTCACTTTTTTTATGTTTTCCTACAGCATCAAATCTAAATAGTTCTGATTCTCAGTTACATGCATAATCTACTTCTCGATTTACTTCTTGAAATTTGTTTTACCATACACTAGAATTTTCTGAATTGTTCAGAGGAAGAGAGCAGGGAACTAATGTTTGTGAAATATCAACTATATGCTGATTATATAGACAATAAAAGAAGACTATAATAAAAAGTCTTTTAAAAGAGTGCATAGTACATGGCATAATTTATTCAGAGAGATGTAAATTGAAAAGTTAACATGGTGATATGACATGCTTTAGAGACATGAAAATCTATTCTGACAAATGCAATCAGATGGCAAATACTAGCACAATTAATTAATTATTCTGCCTCTGGTAAAATGGAAGGATGTTTTAGAGACATGCATAAGAAATATAGGTACAGTTTCTCCTATTTGGTTTTGGATCTTTAAAGTTGAAGACTGAAATTGTATTCACAAGCTTACAAGCTGAGAAGAAACTAACATTGAAGAACAGACAGGCCCATAGGGGAACTCCTGGTCATTTACAAGATCAGTGGTTTTAGTTAGGTTTAGAGAAGTTATTAGAAGTTCAACAGAGAAGCATCTTCATTTCAAGGAGCTAATAGATTTAATGAGGATAGTAATCAGATTTTTCATTTCATTACGGAAAAACAAAGAAAAATCCTCAAGGAACTCTTGAACAAATATATCTATGATTTTTAGTATCTTTTTACTGCTCAGTATTTGTCATATGCTATTTGATATTTCCTTTTTACATTCATTTCCTAATAAAAGTATGTAACAAATGTGGGTATAATATATGCTCATGAGTGTGTATATTTGTGTGTATGTGTGCAAAAGAGAAAGAGAATGACTCAGAGACTAGTGAGAGAAAACCTCCAAATAGTTTGCTATCCATAAAAATGTTTTTTGGGAGATTGGAGAATTAGTTATAATATTGCAAATCTAGGACAATTTTATGTTTGCCAGAGATGGTGAAAATATTAATAAACTTTAAAAACTGAAGGCAGTATGGATCCATTTGTGACTAATGAAAAGGCCACTTCTTCTGGATACTTAATGAACATGGAAAACATGGGGTTCTCACCATAAGAAGGATGGGATTTGAGTCAACTTCATTTGAATATGATTTTCAATGAATTCAGGCTACTCATCTAGAATATATATTCATAACTGATTTTTTTGTGCTTTTAGCAACTGCTTGTTGCTGGGCCATTTCAAGTCGAACTGGCTGCAGGACCAGCTGCTATCCAAACCCCATGTATCTGGGGTTTGGATAGCAGCTGGTATCTTATATCATGGGGGAATATATTATTGTTCTCACCATTTTACCATGAGATAAAAAGAGCATCAGTGTTGAAAGCCAGCATTCCAATAGAATTTCAAAATTCTCTCATTAGAGTTAACTAAGAAAGTTAAAAACAAGACAAAAAGCAAGCAAGCAAACAAATTAAAACAGAACAGTTAACTTGGCGTTTCTTAAAAAGATATCAAGTTTATATTTTTTTTAAAACTTCTTAGTTGATATCAATGCTAGTTAAGGTCAAGAATCACTGTTGTAGATGGAATTAAAACCTTTTGTATATTTCAATAACATTTAATGCATACTCTTTCCATTGTAGTTAATAACATGACTTGAAATACATATTCTTTGCTTCATTTTTAATAGACCAAAGATATGTTAAGAGCTGAAGCTAGTGATATTTTTTGGGTTTTTATTTTGTTTGTTTTTTAATGCTGTTATATCCTCCATGCCTAGCACTTCTCCTGGCACATACTAAGTTCTCAGAAATATTAATTTTATGAATTTTCATAGTTTACTACATGACTCTGCAATCCTGTAACTTATTTTTTGATCCCACTGATGTCAGCAGTGATTTTTTTTTTTTTTGAGTCACTCTATCATCCTGGCTAGAGTGCCGTGGCATCAGCCTAGCTCACAGCAACCTCAAATTTCTGGGCTCAAGTGATCTTCCTGCCTCAGCCTCCCGAGTAGCTGGGACTACAGACACATGCCATCACACCTGACTATTCTTTTTCTTCTTTTCTTTTCTTTTTTTCTTTTTTTTTTTTCCTTGTAGACACAGGGTCTTGCCCTTACTCAGGCTGGTCTCAAACTTCTGACCTCAAGGAGTCCTCCTGCCTGGGCCTCCCAGAGTGCTAGGATTATAGGTATGAGCCACTGTGAAAGGCCAAGATGACATTTATTGGCAGGCTATGTGTTCTCTTTGCTTGTCTACAACTGGATCCCTTCCTATTATACTCTAGCCAGATAAGTTTTCATAGTAACTCAAATAAAACAGTGCTAGAGTGTCTCTTGTGAGGTTACTTTCCAATGTAATTCATATCAGATGTATTTGTTTCCCAGGGCTGCCATAGCAAAGTACCAAAAACTCAGTATTCTAAAACAACAAAATTTGTTGCCTCACAGACCAGAAGGCTAGAAGTCTGAAATGAAGATGTCAGCACAGCCATGCTACTGCTGACAGCTCTAGGGAAGAATCCTCCCTTCCCTCTTGCAGCTGCTGTTGGCCACTGGCATCCCTTGGCTTATGGCAACATAACTTCAATCTGTCTCCATCTTCACATGGCCTTCTTCCCTCTGAGTATCTGTGTCTTCTCTTTTTGTACAGATATCTGTCATTGGATTTAGGGCCAATTCTAAATCCAAGGTGATTTATTCTGAGATTTTTAACAAATTATTATAAAGACCCTATGTCAAATAACATTGTATTCTGAGGTTCCATGTGAATGTGAATTTGGAGGGGGAGGGAAAATATTCAATCCACTACACTATGATGGTCAAAGAACTAATATAGAAATTGTTCTTACGGAATGATTATGGTTGGTTTAGTCCCATGACAATTACCCAAAAGGACGACTTTGCAAGGTAATCAGGGAGTTTCCATTTTGAATCATAAATTGCATTTCAAGAGCCAATAAAAAAATGAGACAGCATACAAATAGTTTGTTGTCTTAATATTTCTTTAATTCTTTGTCTTGCTTCAAGCAAAACTTAAAATTGTTTGTTAAATATTATCATTGAATATAATATATGCATTGTTTCCATATATGTATAAAAATTTCATTAAGTGGATCCTATATTTATGATAATGACTCATAATACAACTTTAGTTATAAAATCACTTTTACTATGGAAATGAAAACATATTCTTACATAAGGGAAGCATTTTTAAAACAGATTCTAGAATTAAAAATTTGGGGGACCCACCCAGAAGATGGCAGATGAGAAACACCGCCAGACAGAGTGTCTCTGAAGAAAAGACAGATTCTAGCAGAAATTAGAAGAAAGAAGCAAGAAGACGAGCCTACATCGGATGAGGATCGGCAGGAGGAGTACCTGAGACCATGAGAGACTCCACGGGAGGAGGTCTCGGAGGAGAACTAGAAGCTGGGACCCCCGGAGCAGCCTGGAGACCAGCGGGAAGGGTAGGTGGATCTGCCGTTTCCCCTCCCCTGCATACTGGACTGCTGGTGGGCTCCCCAGCAAGCAGAGGGACCTGCGGACACTAGCCCAGCGACAACCGCCGCCAGTGAGCGGTAAGCCAGTAGCGGACGCGGCACCAGGCTCCCAACTCCCTCGGGGCACCTCCGTGCGCACAGACCCGAGCCGCGCGGCAGACGCCATATTGCCTCCTCCTCCCCTCCCCCGACCCTACCCGTGGCTGCCCAGAAAGACAGAGAGACAATATAGCCACCAGCCGGAGGCACCTCCAGGGAATGGGACCTTCCCTTTTGGGGCCCTACAGCTGACTAAGGGGAACTCAGACTGTGAGCTCTCTGCCCGCCAGCCCTCTCAGGTGCTGCTGGCATGGTGATCCCAGGAGAACGGGGCAGAGCCTGAGGTTGAGAGACATAGACCTAGCTTGGGCTCCCTGTGGGTGAATTGGGACAGGCACTCGTCTCCCTGGTGGAGACAAAGTTTGAACTCTGGGACCCAGAGGTCAGACCTGCAGACCACATCCCGTGCACCGAGGCCTCACATTGCCCGGGGCACAGAAGAGATATACGTGAACAGCCTGCTGAGGTGTGTGTGCCTTCAGGGGCAGATCAGCGTCCTAGAGGGCAACCCTCCCCCCAAAGGGAGGCCGTGCGCCCAGCCCAGGTGGCGTTCCTGCGCAGGGAACCTCCC